>JAUMJL010001666.1:0-12539 GCA_033558185.1 Dromococcyx pavoninus
CCTCAGCCCATTTTTTGATTCCTCATTTTTTTGGTTCCTAAAACCATTTTGGGGGTTTTGATCCCATTTCTGGGTTCTTCAGCCCATCTTTCTCTCCACTCTGCTGCTCTTTCTATAGCCCGTTACTTGCTCCTTTTCTTCCTCCTATCGAACCGCATGGCTAGACTCTTCGGAACACTCAGTCGAACTTCTGCCCCGCAGAGAGCGCTTATCTCTCCCCTTAGGATCCCGCTGTGGAATCACTTGCAGAGCACATATCGACCCCTTTCTATCCCATATGCTGCCCCCTATTCAGCTCATATCACACTTTTTTTCACCCCCGTGAAACCCCCTACAGAGCTGCCATCCCAACCGATATGTCCCGCTTATGGAGCCCCCTCTAGAGCCCCTCTTTCACACTTTCTCTCTCCTATGGTGCCTTCTAGAGAGGTGCTATCACTCTTCCTCTGTCCCTCCTATGGAGTCCCTTCTACGGGCGTTATCGTGCCCTGTAGTTGGCATAAGGCGCCACATCTAGGGCCCCCATCTCTCTCTGTCTCCCCTTCGGACCTGTCTCTAGAGTCCCTATCACGCTCTCAATGTCCCTCCTATGGAGCCCCTTTCACAGCCCTTATCGCACCCTCTGTTGCGTTTCGGGTGCGACCTACGGAGAGCTCCCATAATGGCCAAAAAGTGCCGCATATGGAGTTTGCTATGGAGCCCCTATCTCGCTCTTTTTCTTCCCCATGGAGTCTCCTAGAGAGGTGTTTTCACTGTCCCTGTGTCCCTCCTACGGAGTCCCTTCTACGACCATTACCGCGCCCTGCAGTGGGCTTATGGCGCCCCCTTCAGAGCCCCTATCTTGCTCTGTTTCACCAATGGAGATCTGTATAGAACCCGTTTGGGGCTCCCTATATCCCAACTATGGAGCCACTTATGGAGCCCCTATCATATCCTACGTCGCCCTCATGGAAGCCCCTGTAGATTTCCTATCATGGCTAATAAGTCCCACAAGTGGTGCCCTCTCTAGAGACCTTATCTCGCTTATTGTCTCCTGTAGGCAGCACTCTATAGAGCCCCCTTCACCTTCCCTACGGAACCCATTAAACAGCCCTTATCGCCTCCTGTATTGTGCCTACAGAGAACTCTATAGTGCCCCTAAGTTCCTGATATTTTGCCCCCTTGTAAGAGCACTTAGCACATCCTCTGTACCCCTATTACATCTTCCTACAAAGACCCTCTCATGCCCTGTCTTGCACCCATGGAAACGTCTATAGAGCTCCCCTCACGACCAATAAGTCCAACATACGGAGCCCCTTTCTTTTGCTCTTTGTCTCCCTTCTAGAGCTCTATAGAGAGCCCCTATCTCGCCCCCGAGGTCTACGCTATCGAACCCCGATAGAGCCCTTTCTATCCCGAAAGGGGCACCCCCTAGAGACCCTATCACGCCCTGTCTCTCCCTATGGAACCCTCTACACTTGCCCCTATCGTGCCCTTCAAATCCTCGCTGTGGGGTCTTATACATAGTCCTTATCTCGCTCTTGCTCTCTCCCACGGATCTCCCTCTAGATCTTCTATCACCGCCAAGAATTCCCTGCTATCGAGACCCTATCTCTATCTTTCTCTCCACTATGCAGCCCTCTATAGAGCCCGTTTCTTGCTCCCTATCTTCCTCCTATGGAGCCTCTTGTACAGCCTCTACGGCACACTCGGTCGCACTTCTGCTGCCTCCTGGAGAGTCCATATCGCTCCCCTTATGATCCCGCTATGGAGCCCTCCGAAGAGCACCTGTCAAACCCTCTGTACACCTTATGCCACCTATCGCGCCCTGTATCGCCCCCTATAAAGTTCCTATCCCTGCGATAAGTCGCGCATATGGGACCCTCTCTTGAGTCCCTATCTCGCTCTTTGTCTCTCCTATGGAGTCGTCTCTAGAGCCCCTATTACACTCTCAATGTCCCTCCTAACTGAGCCCCTTTTACAGCCAGTTCCAAAGTCACAGAAAAGCAGTTGGTCTGTTCCTGCCCTCTGACAGCAGCAGTCATTTAAATCTTCCTCCATCTCAGCTGTAAACAGCCACATCAACTGTAAAACGTCTAGCTGTTGCTCAGAAAAGAAACCTGTCAGACGAGAAATGTTTCACCCTGCAAGATCATCCTCTGCCTTCGTCTGCGCAGCACAAGTAATCAAACGAACTGGTAATAGTCCAGTGAGGAGCGATTCATATTTTCATGTGCTTCCTAGCAGACTCGGGATGCACGGAAGTTTTACATCGAGAGATAAGTCTCTCTGTGTACTGTTAGATCTGAAATCGGTTCCTTGCCGATCGGTTCATCAGGCATCTGTTCATCACATACAGGTACGCCTTCCAGTCTGATTCTTGCCTCGGAGCCGTGCCTTCTCTGCTCTCTTCTGCTGTCTCTGCCACAGCTCTTCCGCATGACCGTAAAACGCGTGCGTCTGGCTGCTACATGAGAACCGATTTAGCCCGCAAGGTCGTTCAGCCGCGGAGGTTGAAACCTCCGGGGAGAGAGCCTGTGTGCCCTGTCTTAGCCGAGCAAGCTCCGCGCGCATTCCTGGGCATTCTCAGCAGACTCTGGTTCAACAGGTTCTTTACACTAAGAGGTAAAGCTGTCTGAGAACTGCTAGCGCTGAAACGTGTTGCTGTCAAAAGTTTTCTTCCTGCACCCGTTTCAAAGCCGCAGAAAAGCAGTCGGTCTGCTCCTTCCTTCCGAGAGCAGCAGTCCTTTGAATCTTCATCCATCTCTGAAGTTAGGAGCCACATCACTGCAGTGGGAATTCTCAGCCGGTGGTGAATCTGTTTCCGTAGAAAGCATTAAATCACTCAAAAAAAAGCTGCAGGTTCTTCAGCGCTTGCCTGTCTCCTCGGAAGACCAACACCCAGGGAATGCATTGTTAATGACCCTGCTTGTCTGCAAGGCTGACAATGTCTGGGACGGGGGAGAGAGGAACTGCAGGTTTTGTCAGAAGGATCTGCCAGTGAAGAGCGCTCACTTTGCTCTTTGAAATGAGGCGCTCCATAGAGGACGACAAGCATTCACAGGAGCTGCAGAAGGTCTCCTTGATGCTTGATCTAGAGAGCATTCGTACTGCCTTAGGGTAGCAAGAGAAGGAGAACAGAAATTGACAGGCACGGCAATGCCCTGAAACGCGGCAGAAGCCTGAGCACAGCCAGGTAAATGCATTAGTCCCCTAGATCCATGCCACGGTCTCTGCTGCTATCTATTGTCCGTTTATGCATACTACAGTCCCTCCGGGAAAGAACTGGTATTTGATTCTATAAAGCCGAGCAGATGTAAAAAAACGGAGACTAGTGATAGCGGCTCTGTAGCGGGCTCCATAAGCGCGATACAGGGCGCAATAGGAGCTGTATAAAGGGCTCGGTATTTGAAAAGTGCGACAAGGGGCTGTAGAGGGGGCACTTGCAGGCTGTAGAGGGGCCCACTTGTGAGAGAAGCTCCTGGAGTGGGGTTCCATGAGTGCAACAGTGGGGGGCGACAGGGGCTCTAGAGGGGGCTACGTACAGGGTACACAGGACACTATAACTGCTATACTTGGGACACCATAGCAGGAATTTACATGGTGCGATAGGAGATCTATAGGGGGCTCGGTAAGCTTGATAGGGGCTTTATAAGGTGCTCGTAAGTGGGAGGTGCAAATTAATCAAAAGGCAGCAGGGAGCTTGGTACACATTGCATGCATGCAGTGGCAGGTGTCTGACCTCAGATGAAGACAAGAGCACAGAATTTAGCAGCTGCTAAAATTGGCAGAGCAGATGCTGATAAGAAGCACAGAAAGTATCAGAAAAACAAAAAGGAGGATTTCACAGCGAGCACCAGGGATGATGTGTATGTATACATGCTGAAGCTTTCTGAAAGTCTTCTGGACAAACCAAAGCCTGAATACAAAAGAACTTGCAAAATTAATTAGAAAGAAAAAAACCCTCAATTACGTATTTTCTACGCCTCATACAGCTACTTAAAAACAAAGTTTCACTTGTGGTAACTGTTCCACACAAAATTGTAATTTTTGACACTAGAATATTCTTCACTGGCAGATCCTTCTACAAAAACTTGCAGTTCCTCTCTCCCCGTCCCAGACATTGCCAACCTTGCGGACAAGCAGGGTCATTAACAATGCGTTCCCTGGGTGTTGGTCTTCCGAGGACACAGGCAAGCGCTGAAGAACCTGCAGCTTTTTTTGAGTGATTTAATGCCTTCTACGGAAACAGATTCACCAGCGGCTGAGAATTCCCACTGCAGTGATGTGGCTGCTAATGGCAGAAATGGATGAAGATTTAAATGACTGCTGCTCTCGGAGGGAAGGAGCAGACCGGCTGCTTTTCTGTGTCTGTGAAACGGGTGCAGGAAGAAAACTTTTGAGCAACGCGTTATAGAGCTAGCAGTTCTCAGACAGCTTTATCTGTTAGTGCAAAGAACCTGTGGAGCCGGAGTCTGCTGAAAATGCCCAGGAATGCGCGCGAAGCTTGTTCGACTAAGCAAGAGCACACAGGCTCTCTCTCCGGAGGTTTCAAACACTGCGGCCGAAGGAGCTTGCGGGGTAGCCGTTTTCCTCTATCAGACAGACCCCGGCGTTTTACAGTCATGCGGAAGAGTTGTGGCAGAGACGGCAGAAGAGAGCAGAGAAGGCACGGCTCGAGAGACAAGAAGCAGACTGGAAGGCGTACCTGTGTGTGATGAACAGATGCAAGCAGCCCCCTCTACAGACCCTTGTCTCACTTTTCAAATACCGAGCCCCTTATACAGCCCCTATTGCGCCCTGTATCGCGCTTATGGAGCCCGCTACAGAGCCCCTATCACTAGTCTCTGGTTTTTTACATCTGCTCGGCTTTATAGAATCAAATACCAGTTCTTTCCCGGAGGGACTGTAGTATGCATAAACGGACAATAGATGGCAGCAGAGACCGTGGCATGGATCTAGGGGACTAATGCCGGGTTTCAGGGCATTGCCGTGCCTGTCAATTTTGGTTCTCCTTCTCTTGCTCCTCTAAGGCAGTACGAATGCTCTCTAGATCAAGCATCAAGGAGACCTTCTGCAGCTCCTGTGAATGCTTGCCATCCTCTATGGAGCGCCTCATTTCAAAGAGCAAAGTGAGCGCACTTCACTGGCAGATCCTCCTACAAAGACCTGCAATTCCTCTCTCCCCCGTGCCAGACATTGTCAGCCTTGCGGACAAGCAGGGTCATTAACAATGCATTCCCTGGGTGTTAGTCTTCCGAGAAGACAGGCAAGCGCTGAAGAACCTGCTGCTTTTATGGAGTGATTTAATGCTTTCTACGGAAACAGATCCACCAGCGGCTGAGAATTCCCACTGCAGTGATGTGGCTCCTAACTGCAGAGATGGATGAAGATTCAAATGACTGCTGCTCTCGGAAGGAAGGAGCAGACCGACTGCTTTTCTGTGTCTGTGAAACGGGTGCAGGAAGAAAACTTTTGACAGCAACACGTTTCAACGCTAGCAGTTCTCAGACACCTCTTAGTGTAAAGAACCAGTTGAACCGGAGTCTGCTGAGAATGCCCAAGAATGCGCGCGGAGCTTGCTCGGCTAAGAAAGGGCACACAGGCTCTCTCCCCGGAGGTTTCAACCTCTGCGGCCGAACGACCTTGCGGCCTAAATCGGTTCTCATGTAGCAGCCAGACGCACGCGTTTTACAGTCATGCGGAAGAGCTGTGGCAGAGACGGCAAAAGAGAGCAGAGAAGGCACGGCTCCGAGGCAAGAATCAGACTGGAAGGCGTACCTGTATGTGATGAACAGATGCCTTGTGAACCGATCGGCAAGGAACCGATTTCAGATCTAACAGTACACAGAGAGATTATCTCTCGACGTAAAGCTTCCGTGCATTCCGAGTCTGCGGAGAAGCACATGAAAATCTGAATCGCTCCTCACTGGACTGGGCACAATATCAGGAACTTAGGGGGCACTCGAGAGGCTCTATAGGCACAATACAGGAGGTGATAGGGGCTGTTTAATGGGTTCCGTAGGGAAGGTGAAGGGGGCTCTATAGAGTGCTGCCAACCGGAGACAATAAGCGAGATAAGGTCTCTAGAGAGGGCACTACTTGTGGGACTTATTAGCCATGATAGGAAATCTACAGGGGCTTCCATGAGGGCGACGTAGGATATGATAGGGGCTCCATAAGTGGCTCCATAGCTGGGATATAGGGAGCCCCAAACGAGTTCTATACAGATCTCCATTGGTGAAACAGAGCAAGATAGGGGCTCTGAAGGGGGCGCCATAAGCCCACTGCAGGGCGTGGTAATGGTCGTAGAAGGGACTCCGTAGGAGGGACACAGGGACAGTGAAAACACCTCTCTAGGAGACTCCATGGGGAAGAAAAAGAGCGAGATAGGGGCTCCATAGCAAACTCCATATGCGGCACTTTTTGGCCATTATGGGAGCTCTCCGTAGGTCGCACCCGAAACGCAACAGAGGGTGCGATAAGGGCTGTTAAAGGGGCTCCATAGGAGGGACATTGAGAGCGTGATAGGGACTCTAGAGACAGGTCCGAAGGGGAGACAGAGAGAGATGGGGGCCCTAGATGTGGCGCCTTATGCCAACTACAGGGCACGGTAACGCCCGTAGAAGGGACTCCATAGGAGGGACAGAGGAAGAGTGATAGCACCTCTCTAGAAGGCACCATAGGAGAGAGAAAGTGTGAAAGAGGGGCTCTAGAGGGGGCTCCATAAGCGGGACATATCGGCTGGGATGGCAGCTCTGTAGGGGGTTCCACGGGGGTGAAAAAGGGCATGATATGAGTTGAAAAGGGGACAGCGTATGGGTTAGAGAGGGGTCGATACGTGCTCTGCAAGTGACTCCACAGCGGGATCCTAAGGGGAGAGATAAGGGCTCTCTAGGGGGCACCAGAAGTTCGACTGAGTCTAGCCATGCGGTTCGATAGGAGGAAAAAAGGAGCAAGAAATGGGCTACAGAGAGGGCTGCAGAGTGGAGAGAAAAAGGAGCTGAAGAACCAAAAATAGGATCAGAAACCCAAAAATGGATTGACGAACACAAAAAAGCTGAGGAATCCAAAAACGGGGTGAGACACCCAAAAATAGATTGAGGAACCAAAACAGGCTGAGGAACCCAAACATGGTTGAGGAACCCAAAATGGGCTGAGGAACCGAAAAATGGATTGAAGAACCCAAAAATGGGCTGCGTACTCCAAAAATGGATTGAGGACCAGAAATGGATTCAGAAACCCCAAACTTGGCTTAGGAGTCCAAAATGGGCTTTAGAACCCCATATGGGTAGAGGTACCCAAAAAATGGATTGAAGAATCCAAAAGTGTGATGAGGAAACCAAAAATGGGCTGAGAAACCCAAAAAATGGATTGAGAAAAAAAAAAATTATTCAGGAACCCAAAAAAGGAATGAGTGACCCAGAAATGGATTCAGGAAACCAAAAATGGGCTGAGGAAGCCAAAATGGATTCAGGAACGAAAAATGGTCTGAAGAACCCAAAAATGGGCTCAGGAACCCAAAAAATGATTGAGGAACCCAAAAATGGGCTGAGGAACCCAAAAATGGCTTGAAGAAACCAAAAACGGGCTCAGGAACCTCAAAATGGATTGAAAATACAAAAATGGGCTGAGTATCCAGAAAATGGATTGTGGGTCCAAAAAATGAATTGAGGAACCCAAAAATAGATTGAGGAACACAAAAATGGATTGACGGACCAAAAAATGGATTCAGGAAACAAAAAATGGATTCAGGAACACAAAAATGTGCAGAGGAACCCAAAAAAAAGGATTCAGGGAGAAAAAAAAATTGATTGAGGAAACCAAAAATGCGTTCAGGAAACCAAAAGTGGGTTGAAGAACACAAAAATGGATTTAGGAACCCAAAAATGGAGTGAGGAACCCAAAAAGCGAGTGAGGAAACCTAAAATGGATTGAGGAACCCAAAAATTGGCTGAGAAAACAAAAATGTCCTGAGGAACACAAAAAAGGGCTCAGGAACCAAAAAACAGTGTGAAGAACCCAAAATGGATTGAGGAACCCAAAAATGGATTGAGGAAAAGAAAAATTGGTTGAGGAACCAAAAACGGGTTCAGGAAACCAAAAATGGGCAGAAGAACCAAAAAATGGATGAGGAGCCCAAAAATGAGTTGAGGAGCGCAAAACTGGATTGAGGAAACAAAAATGGTTTGACGAAGCATAAAATAGGCCCAGGAACACAAAAATGGATTGAGGAACCGAAAAATGGATTGAGGAACCCAAAAATGGATTGAGGAAAAAAAAAATTGGTTGAGAAACCCAAAAACGGGTTCAGGAAACCAAAAATGGGCAGAAGAACAAAAAAATGGATTGAGGAGCCCAAAAATGAGTTGAGGATCCCAAAACTGGATTGAGGAAACAAAAAATGGTTTGAAGAAGCATAAAATAGGCCCAGGAACACAAAAATGGATTGAGGAACCCAAAAATGGATCGAGGAACCCAAAAATGGGCTGAGGAACCAAAAATGGGCTGAAGAACCCCAAAATCGGCTGAGGAACCAAAAAATGGATTGGGGAAACCAAAAATAGGCTCAGGAACCCGAAAATGGGCTGAGGAACCTATAAATGGGCTGAAGAACCCAAATATGGATTGAGAAACCCAAAAATAGGCTCAGGAACCCGAAAATGGGCTCAGGAACACAAAAATGTATTGAGGAACCCTAAAATGGATTCCAGAATCCAAGAATGGGCTGAAGAACCTAAAAATGGATTGAGGAGCCCCAAAATGAGCTGAGGAACCCATAAATGGATTTAGGAACCCCAAAATGGGCTCAGAATCCAAAAATGGCCTGAAGAACCCAAAAATGCATTGAGGAAACCAAAACTGGGCTCAGGAATCCAAACATGGATTGAAGAACCCAAAAATGCGCTGAAGAATCTAAAAATGGATTGAGGTACCCAAAAATGGTCTGAGGAAACAAAAAATGGGTTGAGGAACTCAAAAATGACCTGAAGAACACAAAAATGAATTGGCGAACCCAAAAATGGATTGAGGAAAACAAAAATTGGCTCTGGAAACCAAAACTGTATTGAGGAACACCCAAAATGGATTGAGGAACCCAAAAATGGTTTCAGGAACCCAAAAATGGGCTGAAGAACCCAAAAATGGATTGAGGAAACCAATCCTCCATCCATATTTCGTTTCTTCAAACCATATTTGGTTTCCTCAATCCATTTTTTGTCCGTCAATCCATTTTTGGGTCCCTCAGCCCATTCTTCGGTTCCTCAATCCATTGTTGGCTTCCTGAGCCCATTTTTGGGTTCCAAAATCCATTTTTGCGTTCTTCAGCCCATTTTGGGGTTCCTTCAAACCCATTTTTGGGTTTTTCAGTTCATTATTGGGTTCCTCAGCCCATTTTTGGGTTCCTCAATCCATTTCTGGGTTCCTCAATCAGTTTTTGGGTTCCTCAGCCGATTTTTGGGTTCCTCAATCAATTTTTGGGTTCCTCGGCGCATTTTTGGTTTCCTCAATCCATTTTTGGGTTGTTCAGTCTACTTTTGGGTTCCTCAGTGCATTTGGGGTTCTTCAATCCATTTTTGGGTTCTTCAGACCATTTTTGGCTTCCTGAGACAGTTTTTGGGTTCCTCAATCCATTTTTGGTTTCCTGAATCCATTTTTGGGTTGTTCAGTTCACTTTTGGGTTCCTCAGCGCATTTTGGGTTTCTTCAGCCCATGTTTTGGCCCCTCAGCCCATTTTTGGGTTCTTCAGCCCATTTTTGGGTTCCTCAGCCCATTTTTTGGCCCCTCAGCCATTTTTGGGTTCCTCAGCCCATTTTTTGGCCCCTCAGCCCATTTTTGGGTTCCTCAGCCCATTTTTTGGCCCCTCAGCCCATTTTTTGGCCCCTCAGCCCATTTTTGGGTTCCTCAGCCCATTTTTGGGTTCCTCAGCCCATTTTTGGGTTCCTCAGCTCATTTTTTGGCCCCTCAGCCCATTTTTGAGTTCCTCAGACCATTTTTGGGTTCCTCAGCCCATTTTTTGGCCCCCTCAGCCAATTTTTGGGTTCTTCAGCCCATTTTTGGGTTCCTCAGCCATTTTTTGGCCCCTCAGCCCATTTTTCGGTTCCTCAGCCCATTTTTTGGCCCCTCAACCCATTTTTGGGTTCCTCAGCCCATTTTTGGGTTCCTCAGCCCATTTTTGGCCCCTCAGCCAATTTTTGGGTTCCTCAGCCCATTTTTGGGTTCCTCAGCCCATTTTTTGGCCCCTCAGCCCATTTTTGGGTTCCTCAGCCCATTTTAGGGTTCCTCAGCCCATTTTTTGGCCCCTCAGACCATTTTTGGGTTCCTCAGTTCATTTTTGGGTTCCTCAGCCGATTTTTTGGCCCCTCAGCCATTTTTGGATTCCTCAGCCCATTTTTGGGTTCCTCAGCCCATTTTTTGGCCCCTCAGCCCATTTTTGGGTTCCTCAGCCCATTTTTGGGTTCCTCAGCCCATTTTTTGGCCCCTAAGCCCATTTTTGGGTTCCCTCAGCCCATTTTTGGCCCCTCAGACCATTTTTGGGTTCTTCAGCCCATTTTTGGGTTCCTCAGCCATTTTTTGGCCCCTCAGCCCATTTTTGGGTTCCTCAGCCCATTTTTTGGCCCCTCAGCCCATTTTTTGGCCCCTCAGCCCATTTTTGGGTTCCTCAGCCCATTTTTGGGTTCCTCAGCTCATTTTTTGGCCCCTCAGCCCATTTTTGATTTCCTCAGACCATTTTTGGGTTCCTCAGCCCATTTTTGGCCCCTCAGCCCATTTTTGGGTTCCTCAGCCCATTTTTGGGTTCCTCAGCTTATTTTTGGGTTCCTCAGTTCATTTTTGGGTTCCTCAGCCCATTTTTTGGCCCCTCAGCCCATTTTTGGATTCCTCAGCCCATTTTTGGGTTCCTCAGCCATTTTTTGGCCCCTCAAGCCCATTTTTGGGTTCCTCAGCCCATTTTTGGGTTCCTCAGCCCATTTTTTGGCCCCTCAGCCAATTTTTGGGTTCCTCAGCCCATTTTTGGGTTCCTCAGCCCATTTTTTTGGCCCCTCAGCCCATTTTTGGATTCCTCAGCCCCATTTTTGGGTTCCTCAGCCCATTTTTTGGCCCCTCAGACCATTTTTGGGTTCCTCAACCCATTTTTGGGTTCCTCAGCCCATTTTTTGGCCCTCAGCCCATTTTTGGGTTCCTCAGCCTATTTTTTGGCCCCTCAGCCCATTTTCGGGTTCCTCAGCCCATTTTTGGGTTCCTCAGCCCATTTTTTGGCCCCTCAGCCATTTTTGGGTTCCTCAGCCCATTTTTGGGTTCCTCAGCCCATTTTTTGGCCCCTCAGCTCATTTTTGGGTTCCTCAGCCCTTTTTTGGGTTCCTCAGCCCATTTTTAGGCCCCTCAGCCAATTTTTGGGTTCCTCAGCCCATTTTTGGGTTCCTCAGCCCATTTTTGGCCCCTCAGCCCATTTTTGGGTTCCTCAGCCCATTTTTGGGTTCCTCAGCCCATTTTTGGGTTCCTCAGCCCATTTTTTGTCCCCTCAGCCCATTTTTGGGTTCCTCAGCCATTTTTTGGCCCCTCAGCCCATTTTACGGTTCCTCAGCCCATTTTGGGTTCCTCAGCCAATTTTTGGGTTCCTCAGCCCATTTTTGGGTTTTTCAGCCATTTTTGGGTTTCTCAGCCCATTTTTGGCCCCTCAGACATTTTTGGGTTCTTCAGCCCATTTTGTGGGTTCCTCAGCCCATTTTTTGGCCCCTCAGCCCATTTTTGGCCCCTCAGAGCCCATTTTTGGGTTCCTCAGCCCATTTTTTGGGTTCCTCAGCCCATTTTTTGGCCCCTCAGCCCATTTTGGGTTCCTCAGCCCATTTTTGGGTTCCTCAGCCCATTTTTCGGTTCCTCAGCCATGTTTTGAGCCCCTCAGCCCATTTTTGGGTTCCTCAGCCCATTTTTGGGTCCTCAGCCCATTTTTTGGCCCCTCAGCCCATTTTTGGGTTCCTCAGCCCATTTTTGGGTTCCTCAGTCCATTTTTGGGTTCCTCAGCCATTTTTGGGTTCCTCAGCCCATTTTTGGCCCCTCAGCCCATTTTTGGGTTCCTCAGTTCATTTTTGGGTTCCTCAGCCCATTCTTAGGTTCCTCAGCCCATGTTTTGAGCCCCTCAGCCATTTTTGGGTCCTCAGCCCATTTTGGGTTCCTCAGCCATTTTTTGGCCCCTCAGACCATTTTTTGGGTTCTCAGCCCATTTTTGGGTTTTTCAGCTCATTTTTTGGTTCCTCAGCCATTTTTGGGTTCCTCAGCCCATTTTTGGGTTCCTCAGGCCATTTTTGGCCCTCAGCCCATTTTTGGGTTCTCAGCCATTTTTGGGTTCCTCAGTCCATTTTTTGGGTTCCTCAGCCCATTTTTGGGTTCCTCAGTCCATTTTTGGGTTCCTCAGCCCATTTTTGGCTTCCTCAGCCCATATTTTGCCCCCTCAGACCATTTTTGGGTTCCTCAGACCATTTTTGGGTTCCTCAGCCCATGTTTTTGAGCCCCTCAGCCCATTTTTGGGTTCCTCAGCCATTTTTGGGTTCCTCAGCCCATTTTTT
>JAUMJL010001667.1:0-21638 GCA_033558185.1 Dromococcyx pavoninus
CCTATTTTCCCCCTGAGCATGCCAAACCCTCCTGTGACCCCCACCCCATAACCAGCCTGACCCCCCAAATTTCTCCAGAGCACCTGAAGTCCTTTTGTAACCCCCCATGATAAAACTGACACCCCCAAGAGCCCCCAAATCCTCCTGTAATATCCCCATAACCAGCCAGGCCCCTCCAAGCACGAGCGTGTGGCTGGGTCGATAAGGGCAGCCAGGACTGAAGAAGAGCCAGAGCCCCCCCTGCTCCTAACCGGGGTCCCCCACGGCTCCGCTGCCACAGACCTGGCCTTATCCCGGTGCTGGGGACACGCCTGGGCTATCGGGGCCACGCAGGCATTTGCCATGGGTGATAACAGGAGAGCAGGGCTCCCCGGGGACCAGGACAGCTGGAATTCCTGCCCCTTGCCAGCACCAAGGGCCTTGTTGCTTTCTTTGCTGGTCAAGCCCTGGTGGTGGCCCAGCAGTGGTGGTGGTGGCCCAGGGCTAGGCTGGATGAGGTGGGTGCTGCCCATAGCAGGGGGGTGGAATTGGATGGGATTTGAGGTCTCTTCCAATCTAAAGCATTCTATGATTCCATGATTCTGTAACTATCCATGGGACACAACAACAAAGCTGACTCTTCACAGGGACAACTCTCTGTGATGGCAGCAACTATTTGTTCCCTGGGATCCTGGTTCCCTGGGGCTGAGGAGGATGCTGAGGTGGTGGGATGCCATTTCCATAAGTCCCTCAATTTAAAAAATAATATCACCACCCACAAAAAGAGAACAAAACCCAACCCAGCGCTCAGGCTCCTCACGTGGATTGGACCCTGCAGAGAGCTGGCCGTGTAGATGCGTCCTGTGGAGAGCTGTCCCGCAGAGAACTGCCTATGAAGAGTTGTCTCTTTCCCTAGGGTGGTGCCTGGTGCCACCTAACGGCCACCACCCTGGGGACACTGACAGGGATGTCACTGTGTTCCCTCCCCGCTGCCTCCCTCAAGGCTCCCCCGGTACAGGGTAAAGCCCACCCCACCCAGAGAGCGATGGGACTGATCCTGCTCTAATCTCAGAACCTCATGCCCTGCAGCTCCCGCTCAAGCTTGGTGGGGACTTTTCCCCCCTCATCACCCTCCTCTGCCGGGGGAGCCCTAAGCCTTCCCCAGAAGAGGAGGAGGAGGGTGGTTTGGGGGAGGAAGAGCCGTGCTGAGGTGGGAGAGGGGGGAGCCCCTGGCTGATATGATGAGAGGGGGATGAAGCCGTAAGCTCTTAAGCCGCCGCAAAGCCCCTCGCGGTCTGGCCCTGTTATCGCCGACTCCTGCTCACAGCTGCTCCCAGGGTTATTTTTAACCGGGTATTAAGGACTGCTGGGGCCTTAAACAGGCGGAGGGGGGGCTCGGCTTCTCCCCCCCAGAGCAGGAGCCACAGTTTGTGGGCTGCTGCTGGTTGGGACGGGAACAGGATCCCCTCATAGAATCACAGAATGGGTTGGGTTGGAAGGGACCTTAAAGCCCACCCAGTTCCATCCCATGGGCAGGGACACTTCCCACTGGATCAGGGGGCTCAAAGCCCCATCCAACCTGGCCTTGAACACCTCCAGGGATGGGGCAGCCACCACTGCTCTGGGCAACCTGGGCCAGGGCCTCCCAAATGCCAGACAAAGAAGCTCTAATGAGCAGAGACTTGGATGTTGTGATGTTCATAATAAAATTGAGATTAGTCCTTGGAAAGCAGTAGAATCAGCATGAGATTGCTGAGAAAATTTATACCTATGTAAGTTGGAAATATATTCTGTCCCCAACTCTTGTCTCATTGTGATTGACTGAATAATTTCCTCGTGCACCCAGTGCTGAAATAGAGTATATTGGTTTCTAAAGCTCCAAAACAACTCTTAGAGAGTTTATTTGCCAGCATTTTCAGTTACACCCTCCCCACCCAGAGGGTCCCAGCAATCTTGTGGTGCTGGGGAGACACTGAAGAGGAAACCAGTCTGATGGATGCTGCCAGGGGTATAAAAAATAAAAATATATTTATTAGCATTGAGTAAAGCACATTTTTACACTCAGAAGCCACACAAACAGCAGGACAAAGGTTTAAAGCAGAGCTGGGGGCACGGGAAGAGGAGACCCCAAGCAAGGTTGGGCTGAAAGGATCCAGGAACTGTAAAGAGGCCTTGGGAAAGAAAAAAAAAACAACAATGTAAGTGGAATTATTAAGAGTTCAAACTCATTACAAGTAACAGGATGCTGAAGGCTCACGAGCTTCCGTGAGCTGAGAGGGCAAGAAAAGAGAGTCTGAGTCAGGACACAGACTGGAAGGTGGGATTTCAGTGCAGTTCTGGGCTGCAGGGCAGTGTTTATGGACCACCAGGGTTGTTCCCCGGCACTGGGTTCTGCTTCAGCAAAGACCCTGGAGCTGAATCACAGCTGCAGCCCCTCTGTGGATGCAATTGCTGGTGGAACCCAGCCCCTCTCTTATCCCACAGCTGTTTTGGAAGAGATTGCCACAAGGACAATAGGACAAGCTCATCACAGCACTAAAACCTGCCAGGAGCAGCACCCGCAGGGGATGTGTTCCAGCCTGGCTCACTCTCATTTCAGGCTGGAAGAGCTCCTCAGGTCTGAAACAGGTCCTGGGGAGCCCTGCCCTGCCAGCACCGAGGCAAAGCTACAGGAGCTCCTCCTGCAGGAGGCCCTAAGCCTCGCTCCATCTCCTGCGGTGACACCACATAACGAGCCGTTTCCTCATCTTGGAAGAAATTCTTCATGATGAGGGTGGGGAGGCCCTGGCCCAGGTTGCCCAGAGCAGTGGTGGCTGCCCCATCCCTGGAAGTGTTCAAGGCCAGGTTGGATGGAGCTTTGAGCCCCCTGATCCAGCGGGAAGTGTCCTTGCCCATGGCAGGGGTTGGAACTGGATGGGCTTTGAGGAGCCTTCCAACCCAAAGAATTCCATGGTTCTACGGTCTTCGCTGTCACCACGCACAAAGGTCAAAAGGAATTTAACAGGGAAAAAGGGCAGCCCAGCCTCAAGCTGCCCAGAGAATGGGTCACCCAGCAGATGATCCAGCACCTCCAGGAGCAAATGGATCTGGAATAAAGCTGCTGATGGGAAAGCACATGGGAAGGGAAAAGGTGGGCACAAGGATAGGAGAACTTTTGCCAACTGGTTGGATCCAATTAGACAAAAAATATTTGAAAAGCTCAGCTGGAGCCCAGCATGGGGCCAGGAGCACCCTCCTCACCAGGAGCACCCTCCTCACCAGGCAGCAGAGCCCCACTCTGCTGGAGAACAGGCTGCAGAGCTCAGCTTAACTCGAGCCTCCTGGCCTTCCCCTGTCTCATGCTCTGAGTTTGCCACATTGTTTTGGCCAGCCAGTGGCCACAGGGAATTGCACCCACTGTGCTCCCAGCTGGATCCACATGGCTTTGATCCACTCTCCCATCTGGTTGGTGGGAACATGGATCAAGTTTGCAGCTCCAGCCTGTTTCTGTTTCCTTCGCTGACCTTTGCACCACCTTGGGCAAAGGTCAGAAGCCTGGAGTTGTTCCCCCATTCACCTCATCTGGTTGGGAAGGCCACTGGGACCACTGGTGGCAAACAGTGCTGTTCTGAAGAGCCCGGCCCCTCACAGAGGGGGAAGGGGCTGCACTGTCCTGGGACACAGCCACAAAAGCTCTGCAGAGCCCTCCTGACACCTTGGCCTGGCACAGAGGGGGCTACTGCCTCTGTGTCTTGACGTGGTCTCCAATCATCCTCCTGCGGGACGTGGCCAGGAAGATGTCGTTGTCCCGGGGGCAGTCATAGTGGCAGGAGCACATCTTGATGAACATCATCTTCCTCTGGAAGAAGTCGCCCTCGGGGCAGCGGAACTCCACCTCCAGGGTGCTGGTGACATCCGGGGTGCAGCAGCGGCCGTCTGTGCAGCTGCCACAGAACCTGGGCCGGAACGAACGGGTGCTGGTGCAGCCTGAGAACTCAAAGTGGAGGCTCTGACGTGGCTTTGGGGTCCGTATGCACTTCTTCCCCTTCTAGGAAGAGAGCAGATGGGTTATTGAGGACATGACAATAGGTTGGAAGGTCCATCTGCCCCTCTGCTCTGTCCACATCAGTTGGCAGCAGGACACAGAGAGGGTGGAAGCACAGAGCAAACCCTGTGAGATGGGCTCATGACTGACATGCACCCAACTGGGCTGTCCCTGGCATTCCCTCTTGTGTCCCCTCTCCCCAAGCCCAGCAGAATCATAGAATGCCCTGAGCTGGAAGGCACCCACAAGGGCCATTGGGTCCAGCTCCTGTCTCTGCAGAGGACAACCCCAACATTCACCCCGCGTGGCTGAGGGCATTGGCCAAATGCTGCTGGAATATTGTCAGGCTGTGACTGCTTCCCTGGGGAGCTGTTCCAGAGCTCCACCACCCTCTGGGGGAAGAACATTTTCCCAATGTCCAACCCAACCCTCCTCTGACACATCTTCCTGCCATTCCCTCAGGTCCGAAGAGAAGAGCTCAGCTCCTGCTCCTCTTTCTCCCCGTGTGAGGAAGCTGCAGACCACAATGAGGTCCCCCCTCAGTCTCCTCTTCTCCAGGCTGAACAGACCAATTACACTTTAGCTGCTCCTCACACAGTGTCCCCTCTAGACCCTTCACCCACAGCTTCACCAAGCACCTTGGTTTTCTCCATGGGGAAGTCGCAGGGTCGGACCATGCAGAGCCGGGTCTCCTTCTCCAGGCGGCACCGGGGATTGTCGTTGGTCACTCGGGCAGAGATGCCCATTCCACAGCTCCTGGAGCAAGTGCTCCACTCCGTGGTCTGCACCAAGCAGTTCTCCTGCAGGTTATTCAGCCCTGGCTTGCCTGCTGGATCCTCCCTGAAAACTGAGCCACACCGGAGCGATGTGAGGCAAGGTTTAGGGCTTGGGACAAAGTCCAACAGCTCTGTGGTTGCTCCCAACTTGGTCAAACTCTTCAGTGACCACAGCGAAGGTCTGACCCATCCTGTGAGCTACTCAGCCCTTCAGCAGGAGGGCGCAGGCAAGCAGAGGGCCATTTCCTGCCTCAGCCCGGCTCCAGCCAGTTCTGCCGGGATATCAGAGGGTGTGTGAGCCTCCCTGCAGCATCACCTTGCTGGGTCTGGAGTACCCACACCAAAGTGAGAAGCCACCACCATTTCCAAACCAGATGTGACTCCAGGCCCCAATCCAAAGGCAGTTTGGATCACAGAATTATAGAATGGTTTGGGTTGGAAGGGACCTCAAAGCCCATCCAGTTCCAATTCCCCTGCCATGGGCAGGGACACCTCCCACTGGATCAGGGGGCTCAAGCCCCATCCAACCTGACCTTGAACACCTCCAGGGATGGGGCAGCCACCACTGCTCTGGGCAACCTGGGCCAGGGCCTCCCCACCCTCACAGCAAAACATTTCTTCCTAAGATCTCATCTCAATCTCCCCTCCTTCAGATGAAAACCACTCCCCCTCATCCTATCCCTGCCCTCCCTGATCAAGAGCCCCTCCCCAGCTTTCCTGGAGCCCCTTTCAGTACTGGGAGGCTGCTCTGAGGTCTCCCCAGGATCCACCCCTATCCCCCAGCCCTGTCACATCTGCTCACCTGCCATGGCTGGTTCGAAGCTCTTTTCCTCGATGCCCTCCTCGCAGATCCACTCTTCACAGCAGTTATTGGGAAGCTTCACCCGCCGGGGGTTGGGACACTCCGGGGACGGCAGCCGCAGGTCTTCAGAGCAGAGAGGGATGCAGCCAATGGCCCCGTCCATGCAGATGCACTGCAGCTTGCAGGTGGGCTGGAAGCTCTCCCCGTTGTGGTAGATCTTGCCCAGCAGGTCACAAGTTGCACCCTCATGAGCTGTGGGAAAGAGGAAGAAGAGGAGAAGGTGAGAAGATGGTGTGGGGTGGCAGCAGGGCCTCTGCCTCAGCGGGTCACAGGGCTGTGGATGAGGGACAAGTGTCCATGTGGAGATGTTCCAGGGCTGGATGCAGCAGAAGTTGACACATTTAATATTTGGCTCCCTGGACCCAAGGCCATTCCCAACATTAATTTTTGGAAGGTGGCTCCAGCTGTGCTGGACCTCCCAAAGTCCTCTAGAAAGATCTCTTCTCCACTTGGATGAGCTACCAAGTGGGACTCTGCCTTTGCAGCTTGCAAAGAGCCCGTTCTCCAGCCAGAGGCCTCCCTGGCCAGCTCAGAGCTCCCCAGCCAGAGGTGTTGTGCAAGATGCATTCCTGACAGGACACACAGGCCAGAGGTTTCGCTCTTCCTTACTCCTAGGAGACCAAAAGGCAACATTCTCCCAGGAGCAGTTGGTTCCCTGCATGTCTAAAGGTACCTACAAAAGGAAAACAGAGCTTTGGGTTTATGACCTTTTGGGCTCCCCTGGCACGCAGGAATCTTTGCTTCCCTCCAGCCACAGCTCTTTCTATTTCTCTCTGCTCTCCAGATCTTTCATCTCCAGCTCTCCTAAGAGTCTTTCACTCCTCCTTCCCAATAAAACTTCAATGGGCACAAAAAGAAATGCAACAAAACCTGAAGCACCGTAGCAATCTCCTCTCTGCAGGCGCGAGCAGCGCTCACACTTCCCTATTGGCCAAAATCTTTCAAGTGGAAGCTTTCCAGCAGAAGATTCGTGTTTGATTAAGAGTTTTGTAGGCACAGACCAATGTCAGGAATGTTTTCAACGTGAAACAACTGAAGCATTTCAATTTGATATCAAAGATCTCCTTTATGCTCTCACAATAACGGCTCGACCAAAATACTCGCTGGACGGTTTCCACAGGGGGAAGCATTTTTCCTGGGTAATTATTTTAGATGCTATAAAGATTGAGATGCAACATTTTGATATAATGGAAATGGAAAATTTTGACGCAGCCAAATGAACATTCGAAGGGACTCACGGAAAGCTTTGAGCCTTTTGTTTTTTCTTCCAGCCTGAACTCAAATGTTGAAATCTCAATCTTGTTCACAGGGCAGAAATCCTGGGTTTGGACAGTTTGGCTGCTTCCTGCAATCCTGACCCTTAAAAAGAAAAAAATCCACACAAACCTCAATTGGGAAGTTACCAAAACAAAGGATTCTTGGCTGCTTGTGGAGGCTTACCAGGAAACCTGATCTATTTTTCCCTTAGTCCTGCTCATCCGCAGAACATCATCTCAGTCTTCTGGCTCCAGGGAGACCTTAGAGCAGCCTCCCAGGACTGAAAGGGGCTCCAGGAAAGCTGGGGAGGGGCTCTTGATCAGGGAGTGCAGGGACAGGACAAGGGGGAATGGTTTTAAGGAGCGAGAGCCTCTTTTCATGCCACCTGGACTTTGTGGGGGCACAAATCCTTGTAGACCACAAATGTCTTCTTTCTAACCAGAGCTGGATCTCAACTTGCAACTCTTTTCAAAGCCATTGCTATAAAAATACTCCCATGCTCCTATTTAGAAGCTTCAAATCCTCACTTTTTCCATCAAGTGGAAGCCATCCCCTTTCCCTCTGCTTGGCCACTCAGGCTTATTTTTAAACCCTCTCTTGCTGATTTTAGCCCAAGCGCTCTCCCTCCCGATGAACCGGCCGTGCTGTTCCTCAGCAGTGCTGCTCCCACTCAGGGGGTTTATTATGTTTTCAAAAATCAATCATTTTGTCATGCCCTTCATTACCCTACAATGACCTCACTCTCCCATTGATCTGATCCAATTAAAGCACCAAAACGGACTGCGCCAGCCGAGTAAGAGAGCTCTTTCTTTACCAGCTCCGCTTGGCACCGCTGCCATCTCCTGCCTCCAAGCACCACGTCCAGCCAAGGAGAATTTTGCCCTTTCCTGCAGGGAATACAGCAGAGCCCAAGTGAGCAAAGAGTTGCCACAGCACTGCCAGCTCCCTGCACCCATCCAGGCCACCCCACCGTCCTTGGGCTCTCCTGTTCTAGAGCTACCATGGAATCATCTCTACCTTTCTGGTACTCCAAGGTCTCTGCAGGAAAGGATAAATAGAACAGTTTGAGTTGGAAGGGACCTCAAAGCCCATCCAGTTTCAGCCCCCTCTGCCATGGGCAGGGACACCTCCCACTAGATCAGGGGGCTCAAAGCCCCATCCAACCTGGCCCTGAACACCTCCAGGGATGGGGCAGCCACCACTGCTCTGGGCAACCTGAGCCAGGGCCTCCCCACGGTCATCGTGAAGAATTTCTTCCTAATGTCTAATCTTCCCAAAGCATTCCCATCAGCTTTCCAGCCCTCCCAACTTGCTGACTGCTTTGAAAAGCTTGAGTTAAAAAAAAAAGGGGTCGGCTCCTGGCAGAGAGGAATCTTGTTTATAAACACAGAACCGGAGGCTGCGGCAATGCTTCTTCCCTCTACACCAAACTAACATTTGCATGCTTTAAAAATAACCACTGAACAATAAAAAACCACAACAAGATTTTTCTTTTCTGGCTGAAGAAAGACACCAGGAGAGAAGGTCTGGGTTTGTATTTACCCAGCTCAGTAATTCCCATGTTCTACATTTGCTGCTTTGCAAATGAGTTGTTCAGCTCTTCCCACCCACGTGCTAATGCCAGACACGCGGCTTTCTCTTCCATGTGAGCAGTTGAGCACAAAATGCCACCCTCCAGTGCCAAGCAGGAGGCTTGGGGTGGGATTTTCCAAGCAAATGTACTTCCAATAAAAGCCTGGATTGCTGATATTTACCCACAGGCTACAGGATGGGTCCTAACAGTGTCAGGAGACCAAAGGAGGGTCTTACACACCAACTGGTGCCTTTGGAAGTGTTTTCCTTGCAGGAGGAAGCAGGCTCTGTGTGGATTGGTATCAGGGCTGGCACAGATCTCACAGTGTGATGCTGGATGAAGCTCCAAGCACTACAGGGAATTCTGATGATGCCATGGGTTTTCCAAGAGGTCTGCAGGTAGCGGGGGGGGGGAGCACAAGAAAGCACATAATAACAGAACACACAGCTCTCACCTAAGCAGATCCCGCTGCCTCTGTGGGTTTTGGAGACGTCGCAGTAGAGTCCCTTGTGATGATCGCAGGGTTCCTGCGGGGAGCAGAGCTCGCCAAGCTGCCTGGCACACACCTTGCAGCAACCACAGGCATCCAACACGTGGCTGGTGCCAACAGGGCACTGCACAGGCTGGGAGGGACACTGGCACGGATACGTGCAGGCCTGCGGTTCTACCTGGAGGGCAAACAAGCCATGGAGAGAATGAGTCTCCCACAAGCCCGCCAGGCAGAGGAATGAAAAACACTGTCCTGCTTCAAGCACAGCCACCCTGTCAAGAGGAGAAGGACCAACCTCGCCCTCCACTGGAGGGCCCCGCTGCAAAGAACACACTCACAGCTCCCGAGGACTCGCTCAGACAAATCTTTTTCTCATCCCTAGCTCATCTGGAGCTCAAGAAAGAAAACAAGATAACTCCAGGAAGCAGGGCCAAAACAAACAGGACAAGCAGCAGCTTGGAGTCCCACACATCCCTCAGCCTCCCTGCTTCCCTGGAAGCAATGAAATAGTAATTATTAACAGTGAGCAATTCCCAGCTCTTAGGTGGCACCGCTCAGGAGGAAACATCAAAGCACTTTGCAGCAGCAGACCCAGCCCAAAGAAGGAAAAAGCAAGGCACAGAGTGAAAGGACTTGCCCAAAGTCAGCCAGCGATGAAAAAACTGACCCAAAGGCTCCCAATGCCCATTCTGTCCCTGCATTTCATACTTCGTAATTCCCAGGTATCTGCCCTCTCTTCTTCCCTGGAATGCAGAATAACCAACCACCCTCAGGACCTTGTGAACCTACACCTGTGCTGCTTGGTGGCCTTGCAGACTCACTGGCCACTTCTTGAAACCCACCCTTAACTTTTCTGCCACTTCAGATGCTACACAGAGTCCTGGCTCTGTCTGAGGGAGCACTACCTTCACTCCAGGAAGCATAGGATGCTTCAGACATTCCAGTAACCCCCTCTGTGCATCCTTGTCCTGAACCAGCTTGGAGTGAACACATTACCCTCAGCTCTGGATGTGCCCAGATTTGGGTAAGATGCTCATCCACGACTGTGAAAGGTGCAGAGCACTGGAAAGATCCTCTTACATCTCCGCTAACTCTAGCCTGGTTTTCCGTTTGGCTTCTGCCCACTAAAATTCCCCAGGCTCAGAGGGATGCAGGAGTACGACTCCAGTTCACAGAACTGACACAGGGCAGCTCCTGCCCCGGGGGGGCTGTGGCCACAGGGCCCTAGCACAGAGATCTTGTATTGCTTTGGGATCCTGGATTGCACTGAGACAGGGTAAGAAGGAAAGCACTGAGGAATGCAGCCCCCTCCCAGCTCCACTGCCAGACCCAGACACTGCCACCCACGGAGAGGGGCTGGAAAGAGCCTGGGGGCAGCTGGAGGGGAGGGCACCCAGAACAGAGGCCAAAAAAATATCATAGAATCATGGAATGGTTTGGGTTGGAAGGGACCTCAAAGCCCATCCAGTTCCACCCCCTGCCATGGGCAGGGACACCTCCCACTGGATCAGAGGGTTCAAGATCCCATCCAACCTGGCCTTGAACACCTCCAGGGATGGGGCAGCCACAAACCCTCTGGGCAACCTGGGCCAGGGCCTCCCCACCCTCACAGCAAAATATTCCTTCCTAAGATCTCATCTCAATCTCCCCTCTTTCAGGTGAAAACCCTTCCCCTCATCCTACCCCTGCACTCCCTGATCAAGAGCCCCTCCCCAGCTCTCCTGGAGCCCCTTTCAGTCCTGGGAGGCTGCTCTAAGGTCTCCCCAGAGCATTCTGTTCTCCAGGCTGGACAACCCCAACTCTCTCATCCTGTCCTCACATGGGAGGTGTTCCAGCCCTCAGATCATCTTGCTCTAGCTCTGTTTACACTTATTATAACCCATCCAGCCCTCGCTTGTGAAACAGCTTCCTTGGATGTTGTGTTTGTCATCAATAACAGCAGTAAAACTCTTCCAGCTGTTTCGACCGTGGCTCAAACCAGCTGCTCTGACTCGAGCTCAGAAGGGGTCGGGAGATGCTAACGGCTTTGTACTTCCATAATGATCAGCACAGCATGGTGTGGGACAGGGATCAGTCTAAATCCCATCTCACAAGTCCTCCGAAACCTCCCAGGGCTGAGGATTTTGGAAGGGAGCCCCTGCTGCCTGCAGCCCAGCTGTTCCCAGCCGGCAGCCCCCGAGCTGCTCGCTGGGAGCTGGCACAGAGCAGGGACCTCATCCCAACTGCTGAAGTGCATTAAAAGGCACTAAAAATACAGAAAAGCTTCCCTACTGTTTTTCACATATGCAACCTCTGTAGCTGCCAGAAGGATGTGTTATTCAACCACGGGTGAGTGGGTGGGGGGTACATGAGATCATAAAAGAGGCAAAGCATTCCTAACACGGGACCTATATTAAGATGCAATCTGTGCACTTTAAAAAAAAATAATGACAACAAGCATTTTCCAATGCAGTGTCAGCCACAGGCCATATAAAGAAACACTCTCAAAATAGCTCTCCTACTGAAAAACAAACCAAAACAACCCCTTTTGGGATAGCAGAGAGTGCAACGGAATCAAACACAGCCGAGTTTTCTTTCTTGCCTTCATTAATCATTGTTGGAGCCATTTATTTCCTTTAATAACTCACCCAAGGAACCAAGCCACCTGGTTTTACCTTCTGTTTACAACCAGCTTCGCTTCCTCATTATATCACAACTCAAGAACATCTGGATTCAGGTCTCTGCCATAGCAGAGCCCTGCTGGGCGCTGCTGCACCCCTGCACCTCATTTCCCCACCCATGGACACAAACACAGCCTAAAAATCCCAATTAATCCCTATTTGCAGGCTCTTTTCAATACTTGGAGGTTTCCCAATGCATCACCTCGGCCATGCTGCTCTCCATCACCCAGCCCAGGGTGTGTTCAGGCTCCTGTTTTATTACTGAGCAAAGTCAGCTCCTGCTATTTGTAACTCCTGCCCCTCTCATGGGCCCAAGAGAGCAGAGAAGGACCTCAAATGTTTTTTGGTCCATGGACTCTCCACTGAATAATGGGCTGGAGAGGGGAATTTCACCAGTTGGGAACAGCTGGTAGGAAGTCAACATCAAACCAGCTTCCTAGAGCTCTCCATTACTTAATTTGCTATCACAGCCATTTCAAAGAGGTCAAATAACAGATTATATTGCATTTGCACAGAGCACACCCTACCCCACATTATTTTCAAGGATTGCTCTGGGATTTGTTTCCATACAGCGTGGAAAATGCCCAAAGATCTGCAAGGACTCACATTCAGGGCTTTGCTGTGGACCCACACGTACCACAAAGACCAACTTTTCCACACAACACACCCACCAGCCTGGGTGCAGAGGGATTCAACTTGGAGAACAGTTAATTTTCTTCCCCTCTGCAGGTGGGTCCCTCCCAAAATTACACCTTCAGCTCCACTGAGCAGGATCCTAACTTCCAAGTTTGCTATTCCCTTGTTTCTCTTGAGGGTAGCAATGTGTTTCTGTGAACTTCAAGAGCAGCAGAACCAGTGTTAGAGATCAAGTCTCCAGGTTTAAGAAAGTGCTGAAGCCTGGAAAATCAGCTCTCCCTGCTCCTCTCATATTGATCACAAACACCATGTGTGGATCTGCCATTCCCAAGATCCCTGAGTGATGGCCAAGCCACAATGGGAGTGAAAAAAAGACTGGCAAGAGGGTTCTCTTGCCTGTGCTCCATACTTGTTCTCCACCACCACCACCTCCTGGCTCCCAGCTGCTGAGCTGACAAGCCAGAACAAGCTTCCTCCCAAATGCCAGCACCAAACCCAGTTACCCAGGGGGAAAGGAAAAGTGAGAATGCTCTTCCTGCCTCATCATCACATTAAACCTCTTCTCCTTACACCCTCAGGAAGGGATGAGTGGGAAGACACAAGCTCCCATCACTGCAGCAGGTCTGTGGCACCACCAGTACTTCTCGTTCCTGACTGAAGTCCCCACAAGCCCAGGGAACCAGAGGGCCAAGCCAAAGAAGATTTTTTTAAATGCATTTTGGGCTCATGGATGCATTCAAAGGGCTGGGAAAGGAGCGCTTTGAAGCTGAGCTGGATGTTTGCAAAGTGCTGTGGGAGAGCCAGGGGTTAACACTGCAAAGGAGAAGTAATATAAACCTGAATTGTCGTGGGAAATACCTGCTCTCTCCCCATCCCAGGTTGCTGCAACACAGCCTGTAAGGAGAGACAAGAACCACAACCCCTCTTGCACAGACAGAGAGCAGAGACACCAAGACTTGCCCAGGCTGAGCCTGGCAGAGCTAAACATAACTCCCAGCAGACCTGGTTCTACTCTCACCTCCAAACAACACAAGAGGCAGATTCAGGAGCAACAGCTCTCGTTACAAAGAAAGCCAAAAGTCCCATTTCTGGGACAGAGAAGATGTTATCACCTCAGAGTAACCACAGAATCACAGAATATCAGGTTGGAAGGGACCTGAGGATCATCTGCTCCAACCTTTCTTGGGACTCACTGCTATCATTTATATGATGCTGCTAAAGTTGGGTCAGTGCAGACAAGAAGAAGCCCACCCCAAACCACAGAAATCACCCTCAGCTCACAGCAGGGATTGGGTGCACAGGACACCTCTCCTGGCTGCTGGTGCTGCCCAGAACAGACAGACCTTATCAACCCCAAGTTTATGGCATTTATCAGCACAACAAGCCGGGAGAGGTGCTGTGGCTCTGCGAACCTGATTTGTTTACTGATCCCAAAGGCACTCTCTGTAATTTAGGTAAGTTAATGACTGGAACAATGTTCCTGCTATTACTGGCCCACAAATAGCACACAAAAGTCCTGAGTAGAATCAGCTGCTCTGTTGAGCACCTGTATTAACACCAAACCAGGCACAAACCCTTCTCTGGAGGGGCTCCACTCTTGTTTCTCCCTTGGAATCACTGTTTTTGGGAACAGACAGCTGGGGAAGGATGGGGATGGTAAGGACCTGGGACACGAGACTTACTCCTTGCAGAACATGACCTCAGTGACTTCACCTCTCTGTTCTCTTCCCCCTTGTAAACCAGGGCTGGTTTCTAGCTCACAGGAGTGAAACAAAACCCATTCACACTTGCCAAGAGCTCTGAAGTCCGTGGACGACCGGCGTTAGCGCAGCTCCCAGCGCGGTTTAGTTACGCAGCACATTTGCAGCGCTCTGCTCACAGCCAACCTCCTCTCTGAAACCTCCGGAGCCAGCTGGGAAGAGTTATCCAGCCTGAAGCATTCCCATGCATCAAAGCAAGAAGCTGCAATGCCCAGCCAGCGAGCGGAGCTGCTGCAGTGCTGTACGTACCCTGCCCGGGGCGAGGAGCAGGAGGAGGAACAAGGTCCAGGTCACTGTTCCCAAGTTGCCAGACATCCCGAGTAAAGGGAAAGGAGAGGATCCAGGCTGCAGACTGACTCACTCCTCCTCCTCCGGAGTTTCTCCTCTCTCTTTAGAGAAAGTTGCACACCAGCTTCTCTTTAAATATCCTCGCGGAGGGGGCGTGCCCCGCGCCTGAGCGACAATCGGAAAGCGAGCTGAAAAGGGTGCAACAGAAAACGTCCAGATTCCAGGGAACACGAGCAGATTCCTGTGGCCCTGGTGGTTACAGGACTGACAGCACAGCTTGCAGCTTGGCTTCTTTTCACATGGGTAACACAAATCAATGCAGCAATATTATTTTTTAATTCTCCCTCTTTTAAACTCCCAAAATATGAAGCCTGGGACAGCTTTCTTGACACAACCCCTCTTTTCCATACTCACATCCATTCCTTTCTGGCTGCAAGAACCGAGGACTTAAAATAAGCCCAGCTTTGCCATGCTCAGTGTTTCTCCTTTGAACAGGAGACAGAGATGGAAAGTCCAGCACTGGTGGGTGCAGTGAGGTACCATAACTGACTGAGCATCACCAGCCCAAGAGATGAAAGTTCCATGATTCTAAAGGCTGCCATCCCAGCTCCTGCAACAAGGAGCTGCTTGTTTTACAAGGCAATGAAAAGCTACAGAGTGAAGGTTATTGATAAATGGCAGCAATTCCCCACTGCTTTATTTGTGCTGCAGGATTGATGCAGGAGATCACACATCTTTATCTCAGGGCATAGTCTTTCCTGTTTGAGGCTGAAATACAGAACCAGGTTTCCCCACCACCTGCACAAAAAGACCTTTAGAATACAAAAGAGCTGGTTTGTGTGTTAAAGAGTTGGTTTGTTTATTCCCAAACAGCAGGTGGAATGCTGCCATGGAGGAGGAACGCAGCAGAGGGCACTTGGGCCTGGGTGTGGCAGAGCAGGTTGGCTACCAGACAGGAACCCTCTGTGCTGCACATGAAGTGGCCTTAAAAAGATGGAGCTGTGCCTTTGAGACAGGGACCTTCCCAGGGCAGAAGTGGTGCAAGATCTCTGTACTCAGGGCCAAGACAAAGCAGAGGGCAGGAGCCTATGCAGGATGCACTGTGCCACACGGTGCCTTCCACATCCAAACAGAGCCTGCTGGCAAGTAGGACAGAGGATGAAGAAAAATATCGGGGGGGCGTGTAGTGGGTCATTGAAATTCAGCCTCCTTCCTTCCTGCCTCCAAGTGTAGGGTATCCCAGCTGGGAATCAAACCCTACATTTTATTCAGGTGCTTCTAGGTCTCTGTGCAACACCAAATCAGTCCTCACCTCCCTGTGTCACTATTTGTCCACAGCTAAGAACAGATAATTCTGACTCTTAAGCAATTAGAACTTGGAAAGCCCCTTGGGATGCAGGGTTGGAGAGCATTAGCACAGCACAAGCCACCTCACAAGCACCTCCTCCTTCTCCTCTTCCATAAGACAAGGGATTTCACAACCAGTTCCCTATCAGCTCCTTCCACCAATGTCACAATGAAGGATTATGACTGCACTCAAAAGATTTAATGTCCTGGAAGTGGCATAAACACCCCGTGCCCCAGAGCAGCTCGGAGCCAACGGCAGTCTAGCAGGATACATTGCTTCCCCTTTTGGAAGGCTTGGCACCTTCAACTATGTTGTTATCTAAAATTAGCCACTCACATTTTGCAGGACATTCTCCCACTGCTTGTAAATTACACAGGGAGAAAGTGCTACACATTTCTGTTCTCATTTTCTCACACAGCAAAAACATAAACCACGCTGAATTCCGAGCCATACAGGCATCTGAAGGTGTTGTATTTGTGCCTTCTTAAAAGGACTTATCAAGGCATTTAATGTGAATTCATGCATCACTCCTTGCCCAAGAAGCAGCAGTTTCACCCTGAGCTGTGCTCTCCCAAATTCTTTCAGCATTCCTTTGAGCCTGCTGTGTGACCTCAAATGAACCGTTCAACCAAAATCACCACCTCACTCACCTGGCGGGAGTTTTGGGGGGAATATTCAGTGCTAAACCAGCATTGTGATGGCTGATTAAGTTCTCAACCTACAACAAAAATAAAAAATAATTAGATTATAAAACATCCTCACCAAGCTGCTCATCGTCATCCACCTGAATGCTTTTATCTTCCTGGAAGAGAAGCATCAGTAAAACGAACAGGGTGGCAATCCTGCTCATCCTTCAAGCCACCTTAGCTCTGCCAAGGCCTGGCTGGTTCCCCTGCCTTGCCATGAGATGAGCACCTGGATCCACTCTGGTTCCTTTACTGGGTAACAGAGCCAATATCTTGAACCAGTGCCTTCCCCTCAAAGTGCCAGGAGCAGCACCAAGCCCTCCACATGAGGGTTTCTGGGGACAGAGGACTTTGCCTCTCAGAGCCCAGAGCAAGTCTGCCACAAAGGACTCCTTTGGTGCACGCCAGGGGAGGTTTAGATGGGATATTAGGAAAAATTTCTTTACTGGAAGAGTGATGAAGCATTGGCAGAGTCTGCCCAGGGGAGTGGTGGAGCCTCCATCCCTGAAGGGGTTCAAAAACCATGTAGAAATAGCACTCGGGCACATGGTTTAGCAGGCACCTTGGGGCTGGGCTGATGGTTGGAGTGGATGAGCTTAGAGGTCTTTTCTAACCTTAATGATTCTATGTTTTTTACCATTAAGCTGAAAAAAAAAATAGAGGAGCAGCAGGACATGAAGGACAATTGGATGGAGATCCTTGGCTTTTGGGAGCTCCCTACACCCTTGGTCCAAGATTTTCTTAGGGCTCTGGGACATCCAAAACGATTTCCAGTGCTAGAAGCTGAACTGTTCACCCCACTGGACGTGCCACTTGCCAAGAGGCAAGAGAAGAACATGAAGGCTGAGTGACTCAGGATGATCAAAGGGAGGAAACACCCAAGTTAACACCGATCTGCACCTCTTCTTTTTGCCTGAGCTGTCTCAAGTGAAGGGGTAAAGATGTCAACCCTGCTTAAATCTCCCCCAAGCGAAGAATAGTGGGTGTTTAATTCACCTTGTTACATTCTTCTGGGTTCACTCACCACCACCAACCAGTGGCTTTCCTGAATTTATAGCAATTTAAAAAAAGAAAACATTTAGGTAATTGCTAAAAATCATGTCAGGCTAAATAATAAAATAAAGGCAAGCACACACACACTTGGCTGCCAAGTCCACCACTAAACCATGCCCTTAACACCCCATCCACGTGTCTTTTGAACCCTTCCACATACAGGGACTCCACCACTGCCCTGGGCACCCTGCTGCAGGGCTTGACAACCCTTTCCATGAAGGGATATTCCCTGATATCCAATCTAAACCTCCCCCAGCACAACCTGAGGCCATTTCCTCTCATCCCATCCCTTGTTCCTTGGGAGAAGGGGAACTCACCTCACCACAGCCTCCTTTCCAGGAGCAGCAGAGAGCGATGAGGTCTCCCCTCAGCCTCCTGCAAATTAAACAGCCCCAGGTCCCTCAGTTGCTCCCAGAACCCCTGGGCTCCAGACCCTTCCCCAGCTCCGTTCCTCTTCTCCAGACTCTTTCCATACCTTTATTCTTCGCAAAAAGCAGGCCTTGGGTTTGGAAGCAGAGCACTTGACAATCTTCTCCCTCTCTTCTGCCCCATTTGTATTGTTGTGTGAAAACTGCTTGTCATCCAGCCCAGGGCATGGCCAGCTGGGAAGCCATCAAGCCAGCTCGGACCACTCTGTTATCTAACCTGACTTCTTATCTACCCTAGGGTGCAGGATTTTGCCTGAATATAGCACAGGATCCTTCAACAAGAGCTTCTGGTACAGCTTCTGTCTTCTGCTGCCTCCTGGCAGGCTGCAACCAGCCCTGAATGTGGCACACGTGGGCACGGGCATGCTCTGCACCAGGTGTGCTTGCATAGGCAGGTGCCCCTGGATCCCTTGGGCTCAGCATCCAGGTTACTGGGCCACGCAGAAAATCCACCCTGGAGGGCAGAAAATCCAGCCTCAAGGGCAACGCAGAGAAAGCTGCAGACAATCACTCTGTTCCTCGAGGTTTGTCAAGGTGCAATAAAGAAGTACCTGTTGCCTGCAGACCAGCACAAATCTCCAGTCATAAAGCAACAAGGGGTGATCTTTTGGCACCTTGAGCAACTGTAAAAGTTGAATACAGAGGTGAGTCACCATCCTGGCCAGGAATATTTGTGTGGAGGCACCAGCTTGTACAGAACTGCAGGAGGAACAAGCCCTGGGAGCAAACAGCCAACTTCACACACCTGGGGAAGGGATGCTTCCTCAGGTTTTTCCACTTCTTAACTTATGGCATGCTTAATTATCCTGAAGGAAAACTGCAGGAAGGGTGGGTATCTTTAAGGTGGACTTGGGCAGGCTCATTTAAGGAGGCTTCCTGGTCTATAGGACTCCACAGCAGTCCATCTTTTATGGGGCTTGGTCTTCACACCACCTGCACAGAAGAGGCACCAAAGGACATGCTTAAAGTAGCCTGGCCTGTGAAAGAGAAGGGACCAATGTGAGAGCTCTCCAGTTATTTGCCACTGCTTTAATTACTGGGCTCTGCCCCCTGGATAAGCCACATCTCTCCCATAATTACCAGGAGCATAGAACCATAGAATGGTTTGGGTTGGAAGGGACCTCAAAGCCCACCCAGTTCCAACCCCTCTGCTATGGGCAGGGACACCTCCCACTGGATCAGGGGGTTCAAGATCCCATCCAACCTGGCCTTGAACACCTCCAGGGATGGGGCAGCCACCACTGCTCTGGGCAACCTGGGCCAGGGCCTCCCCACCCTCATCATGAAGAATTTCCTCCTAATGTCTAATCTAACTCTTCCCCCTCCCAGCATCTTCTAGTGCATCAGCCAGACACTGCTGTGTCTAAAAGGGCACAAGGTTTGCTTCTCCACTAGATTGCATCTCTCCAAAGACCTCTTGCATCACTGCAAAGGCTGCCTGCCTTAAAATCCAGGACTCAGCCACTCAGTCAGAGGAGCTCTGCTGAAATCTATCCCTCTTCTCCAATTTATAGGAGCTGAACCTCTCACACAGACCCTACAGGCAGCAACAGGTCCCTGAGCTGGGCCGGGCTGGCAGGGCCTGCAGGTGTGGGTGGCCCCTCAGGACTGAAGTTCTCATCAGAGCCCTCCTCCTGACTTGAAAACGTCCAGCAGTTGTTCCCAGATAGAAGGGGACTGGACTGAAAACTGCTGGTGGTTCTCACCTTCCCTTGGCAGCTCTTTCACAGCAGCACCAACCCTGGGGCTCTGGGCTTGCTTCACTACAGAACAGCCACGTGGCTTTTGGACCTCTTTGCAGAGCCCTGCTCCAAATGGAAAACATCCAGCAATTGCTTCCAAACAGAAGGTGCCAGGACTGAAAGCTGTTGTTTGTTCTCACCTTCCCTTGACATATTTTCAGGTTCTATAGAAAACTAAAGCACAACTTTTTAATAAAAAATATTATCATTGCATTTAATGAATTAATTTCCTACATAACATAGTATTATAATTACATTTTTCTACCTGTGCCCCAGAAAAATTAAATTCCCTGCATGTTTAGATTATTGATGCAGCTGTAGTAAAAGAACTGGTACTGTCATTCTCAGTAAGGGTGGGTTTCTCTTTTCAGTGTATTGCGTGCCATAAATACAATCAGACCAGAAAACTCGTATCTCTTGTCCTCCTGCCACCTTTATGCCTCTTGATATTTGGCCCCTCCTCTTTCCCAGGGAATTGTGGAAGGTAGGGTGCACTATATGAGGGACAGGCCCTCATATAGCTTGTTGTGCTCTTGGGGTGTTTGTGGTGTAAAAGTTCTGCTGTTCCTTCAGTCCTGGCTGATTTTGAACTGGCCCAGCTCTTTGAGCAGGTGTGTTTTGGCACTAAGAAGAGCAGAGGTGTCATTTAAGGTCAGAACACCATCAGTTGAGGTTCAGCAGCATTTATAGCAGAAATACATCTGTACTCAGCTCCTTTTTTTTTCTAGGTCAGTAATTTTTCTTGAGTGTTTGGAGTGTCAAGATGGTTCAATACTATGCTTTTTTAATTATTATTCTACGTGCTTTGCATTTTCATGGAATGTCTGACTTTCTTGAAGATGGAGCCTTGTTTTTTTTTCACCAGTTTTGCTGTCTACTCTATAAGTTGCTGATTTCTCCAAGTACAACTGATGGTGAGATCTCAGAGGGGTCTATGGGCATCCTCCTTCCACCAGCAGAGAAAGTAGCTTGAAAGCTGGATCCCATAAGCCCAGGCGGCCCTTGGTACCAGTGAGTATTGCCTGGACTTAAAAAGGAACCCTGCATAGTGAAGAGTGGGGAACCAGTAGGGTTTTGAAGTATCTTTCTGCTTCCCTCTGCTGGCCAGATAACAGAGGTACCAATGTAATTCCTATTCAGCCGGGAAGCATCAGGGTGAAGGATGGCAAAAGACAGGAGGTGTTATCCTGTGCTGTCACTACACAAGCATTAACTCCACTGATGCCTTCGAGTTTGCTCCTGATTTTCAGAGGATGTGCAACACAATGTGTGAGTCCTGGGGTGCTCAGGAAGACTGGAAATGGAACCAGGGCCAAATCTGGGTGGGTGAGAGATGGGATGGATGCTCCGTGTGAAGTAATTTTAAGGCTTAAACTAATAATACCTCATAATGTTGTGATCACAAAGTTAACTTAATAACAGCATTGATCTAAACTTTGTTACTGGTTTTGTTGCAAAATGGGACCACTACAAGTTGCAAAAAAAAAAAAAAATCAAAACAAAAACATAAACTGCAAACAATTTTGGGTTTTGTCACTCGCTTGGTTGTACTGAGGGAACATTTTGTGAATTAAATCCCTGAGTTTGAGATTCCTTTCCTATTATGTTTATAAGGGCTGGAGGAAATCCTGAAAGCCTAAATGCCACAGGAAAACTGGGGAGGGGCTCTTGATGAGGGATTGCAGGGACAGGATGAGGAGGAACAGTTTTCAGTCAGAAGAGGGGAGATTGAGATGAGATTTTAGGAAGAAATGTTTTGCTGTGAGGGTGGGGAGGCCCTGGCCCAGGTTATCCAGAGCAGTGGTGGCTGCCCCATCCCTGGAGGTGTTCAAGGCCAGGTTGGATGGGATCTTGAACCCTCTGATCCAGTGGGAGGTGTCCCTGCCCATAGCAGGGGTCTGGAACTGGATGGGCTTTAAGGGCCCTTCCTACCCAAACCAGCCCATGACCCCGCCCCCGGCGGAACCCGGCGCGCTCCTCCCGCCTCCTCGCGGCCCCGCCCACAATCGACATCTGCCCATAGGCCCCCGCCAGGCCCCGCCCCCGCATTTCAGCCAATCCGTGTGCGGAGTCGCT
>JAUMJL010001668.1:0-170957 GCA_033558185.1 Dromococcyx pavoninus
GACTGGGGCCGCCCACCGCTGTCATGGTGAAGGAGACGACCTACTACGATGTGCTGGGCGTGAAGCCCAACGCTTCTGCTGAGGAGCTGAAGAAGGCGTACCGAAAGCTGGCGCTGAAGTACCACCCCGACAAGAATCCCAACGAGGGAGAGAGGGTGAGGGGCGGCGCGGGGCAGAGGGGGTTGTCAGGGTCCTGATTCTGAGGGGAATTGCGGTATCAGGGTCCTAGTGGCTGAAGGGGGTGGGGATATCAGGGTCCCGGTGGTTGAGGGAGCCCGCCCAGGGTATCAAGGTCCCAGTGTCGGAGCGGAGTAAGGTCGGGATATCAAACCCCCAGGTGTCTGAGGGGTCTTGGGGGCGGTCAGGGTGTCAGGGTTCTGTTTCTGAAAGGCCAGGGGGTTGTCTTCGTATCAAGGTCTTGTCCCAGGGAGCCCGCCAAGGATATCGGGGTCCCGGTGTCTCAGGGGCCCGGGGACTGGTCAGGGTGTCGAGGTCCTGGTGTCAGAGGCAGCCCGCCCAGGGTATCAGCGTCCCAGTTCTGAGGGGGGCTGGGGTATCGGCATCCTGATGGCCGAGCGTCTGGGAGCAGTGAGGGTTCCAATGTCTAAGGAGGATGTGCGGTATAAAGGTTCCGGTGGCTGAGAGGGGCGAGAGGATGGTCAGGTTATCAAATCCCCTGTGTCTTAGGAGGCTGGAGGACGAATGGGGTATCACAGCCCAAATGTCTTAGGCACAGTGTATGTCTCTTGCAGTTTAAGCAGATCTCTCAAGCCTATGAAGTACTGTCAGACCCGAAGAAGAGGGACCTCTATGACAAAGGCGGCGAGCAGGCCATCAAAGAGGGTGGCTCTGGCGGGGGCTTCGGGTCACCCATGGACATATTCGATATGTTCTTTGGTGGTGGTGGGAGAATGCAAAGAGAGAGACGAGGTAATTGTCATGTTCTGACACTTTCCTGACTTCTTAGCATGATTGCTGTGGTAGGTGTGATCAGGGTCTCTGAGAAGAATCCTAGAGAAGTAAGGCTTTAAATAGTGTTGAAATTAAGTTACAGGCTTGATTTCAATAACATTTTATCAAGCACTTTCCACTGAAAGGAGCAGGGGAGGGCATTTCGTTCATCCGATGGTAGTTTGATCTCTCAAGCTTTATCTACTGTTAATAGCTAACCACATTCTGTGTTTGCAAAGCCTGTAGCTGAGCATAAGCCCAGCTGCTGATACACTGCAGAGGAAATGGAATAGTAACATACCTTAAATTTACTTTTTAACTAAGTTAGTGTACTGGTGTATTTGTCCTTAATTGCCAGTACCTATGCCTAAATAAGATACTCAAATCAAATTCATTCTGTGAAGGCTTTTTATTTTCCTATGCTGTTCAGTGGAATTGAGTTGAAGCTGCAATAAAAGCCTGCTCAGAAAGTGAAATCCAGATTAATCATGATGGGAAAGATTCTACTGTTAATTTAACTGGTTAAGAGTGGTGCTGACCCCATCACCTCTTAGTGTAGACGTTGTAACAAAGGGAAGAATAAAGGGTTTGTATCAAAATGTTAGTGTTGTACTGAAGTATTCCTAGTAAAGCAGAACTTAGCATCCTTCAGGAAATTAAGCTTACAGCAGCTAAAGTTCTAATTAATTCCTGATTGTAGAAGTCTAATTACTCAATTCATTTGCCAGGAAATCCCCTAGCAAGAAGAAGAAGGTACTCCACTGACTCTAGGCAGTGTGTCCTGCTTCCTTGTATGGGAGACTTTCAGTCGCTTCTTGAAATGTAATGTCCTGCATTGTAAAACTTCAGTGTCTATAGTTGTACATATTTAATTTCTTTTACTGTTTAGTCTCTCACAGAAGAGTCTCTGATGAATTCTATCAGAGAATTGTTAGTAACTAAGATGTTAGAATTGTTACCTAATTTGACATCAGAAAGGAAGGGGCTAATACTGGCAAAACAAGATAAAGTGATATTAAAGCAGGATGTTAAAGCTTTTAGACTTGGTTTATCATGACTTAAGCATAGCAACATAGGAAATTTACTCAAAGATCGGACTTTCACACTTGTAAATATAATTTTCTTTTTTATAGGCAAAAATGTGGTCCATCCGTTGTCAGTAAGTTTAGAAGATCTGTACAATGGTGCAACAAGGAAACTTGCACTGCAGAAGAATGTTATTTGTGACAAATGTGAAGGTACCTGTGAAACTGAAAATAAGCAGAAATAGCTTCTAAAGCTTTTGGGTAATTTTTATGGCAGCGCATAATTATCTGTCTCCAATTTTCATTCTCCTCAGGTCGTGGTGGTAAGAAAGGTGCCATAGAATGCTGCCCTAATTGCAGAGGGACAGGCATGCAGATCAGAATTCACCAGATTGGGCCAGGAATGGTGCAGCAAATCCAGTCTGTGTGTATGGAGTGCCAAGGGCATGGGGAACGTATCAGCCCTAAGGACCGGTGTAAGAGCTGCACTGGCAGAAAAATTGTTAGAGAGAAGAAGATACTAGAAGTTCACATTGACAAAGGTGAGTTGCCGTACTAAGATGAAATACAGAACTTGGATGTACTGACTGACTTTGCAGCACTAAAACTTTAGCAGTGAGTAATACTGCTGAGGCCATTTACAGCAAAATTGCTCATTGCTGCCTTTAAAAACTAGGAGATTTGTTTTTAGGGAAGTTTGATTACTTCTGTGTTCTCATCTTGTAACTGTGCACATAACTAAGAATGAATTCTGAAAATTGCAGTATTGTAAGTGGTGAATTGTTTTGATTAACCTTACAAGCACAAGTCCTGATCAGGTAGCTGGACTGTTTGCAGTAAAACTCACCACTTGTTGGCTCAGTGAGTTTTCACTGCCTGTAGGGAAACCGTGCAGACTCCGATCACTTCTGCTGCGTTTCAGTGTGAAGGGGAACCAGGTCTGCTATAGTAATAGGGTGCAGAGAGAGTGCTAAGCCTTTCATGCTTAGAACTCCGTTTGCTACACAACCCTGACAGTGCTGTGCAGTGCAGGTACTCTGTGCCTGACCAAATGCGAGTTGATATGGAAATCATCAGTCACTGGAAAGTGCAACCGCAAGGAGTGACAAATGCGTCTCAGTTGAGGAGGCAGCTCAGAAGTTGGTGGAAGAAGTCTCTGGAGTAGTGCAGCTTGTAAATTAACACAGACTGACAAGCACGTGGCTTCTGCAGACTTGTGCCTGTTATCACCTGCAGCTCTTGTATGTGTAAACACACCTTATGCAATGCCTGGATTTGTTTTTAACAAGGAAAATCCTACAGTAACATTAAATATGACAGCTAGTAGGGATATATTACTGTTGCTTTAAGCAGGGAAGTCGCTGTGAGGAGGTTTCTTTTACTACAGAGAAACAGGCTGTGAGCTGGCCTTAGGCTGCTAGAATCCGTGGTAGAGACTTTTGTGTGGGTGAAATGGGTTTCTTGTGTGACAGTTACAGTCCTAGGGAGAGTGTTGCTTGCACTAAGCAAGCACAGAGAGCATATTTCGTAAGTACCTTTGCCACATATTTTTAAAACTGAAGAAGTTGGTCACTTGCTCTCAAAATGTGTTTTGTGCACAGTGTTTCTGGGGGCTTTTTTAGCACTTGTGTATATAAGAGCCGTTTTTATAATGCCCTTAAGGAATTTTTTGATAGGTAGCTGTGTTGCATGACAGTTAGGCTTAATGATCTTGAGATATAGTTCAGGTTGACACCACTGAAATTTGTTTGACATGTGAGTGGATTTAAAAAAATTGTTTCAAGGAAAGGTCCTGGTGGTCTAATTTGAAGATCCTGAATTCTCCTGGTGCCAGTTCTTGCCTATAAATATGTTTCTTATTCCTGCTTTTCACTTAAAAAGATAACAATATGTTTGTTTTCCTGCAATAGGAATGAAGGATGGTCAGAAAATCACATTCCATGGTGAAGGGGACCAAGAGCCAGGACTAGAGCCAGGGGATATTATTATTGTCTTGGATCAAAAAGACCACTCTGTATTTACAAGGTAAAAGCTCTGGAAGTTCTTTTTGTTAATTCCCAAGATACTTGTTCACATGCTTCTTTGGTTGCCACTCACCTTTTCATTACTGAAAATACCAACAGATAAGACCATGTGGCTAAAACTCAACAGCAGGTTCTTTTGGGTGGCCAGAGAAGCACTGAGGTGTGCAGGAATCCTGGAACAACTGGTCCCAGCCCCTGTGTTCCAGTAGGATGAGATTCTTTCATGAGCTTTGGCAGTGGAAGGGGATGGAAGGCAAACAAAACCAGCTACAGTTACAAAGAGCTTATAAATCTTGGATTTTAAGAACCCTTAAATATCGAGATTTTGTTTAGTAGATATGAATCATCGTGATTATTTCCTTGCTTTTTCTAGGATAGCATTTCATTACTTACCTTAGAAAATTGCATTTAATGTAGACAGCCATTCATTGCCCACTTGGCTTCAAGGCACAGAAAACTTCTTGTGTGCTCACCTTTGCTTAGGGTTCTTATTTGTGACAAACCTACTGAACATAGCATGCAACCTTCTGACCAGGGGTAGTTTCCCACATTTAATTTCTTGCCTCAGTGCCCTGGATAGGGTAATCACTCCTGTCAGTTCTTCCTTGCAAAAGCTTGATGTTGCAGGCCTCCTTGTTCCAAGTCACTGTTTATGGAATGGCTGTCCAGTTTATTTTGATCTAATCAAAAGCAGCACTGGTCGTCTTGTAAGAAATGTGTTGCACTTGGTGTCCAACTGCTTCTGTTTGGAGCAGTGACAAGGGAATGAATGGATTCAGAAAAGCATTTGTGTCGACACCAACCACTAACATTGTATTTTTAAATAGGCGTGGTGAGTCAGAGGTTCTTGGGGAAATCTGCAGCTTGTCTGTTTGGTTGTCCTGTGTGGTGCTGAGCTCTGGAAGTTGGTGCCAGAACTCTATGGCAAACAATACTGAGCTCACAGGTTAAGAATCAGTTCTGTTTGCTCTGGATAAGCTTACTCAGCTGATTTTTCTTAACTTCCAGTGAAACCAAATACTGAATCAGCTATGCTGGAGGGACAGTCTGGGCCAAACTGTTTGAGTGGTTACCTGGCACTTGAAGTCACAACTCTGCTGGCTTATTTTTGTACATCTTTCTGCCCTCTGCCTTCAGTTCTAGTGTCCTTAGATAACCCTTGATATTAATGGTCTTGAGGGGTTATGCTGAGGTCGTGCTGCTCTGGAGCAAGTGGAATGTTCCCCCTTTCCTGTCAGAATCTAAACGTTTCACACAGGTCTCCTTCCAGAGACCTTTAAAAACAGGGTGAGGGAAGTTCTCTGAAAAGGCTGGAGGGTTTTGTGGCTCTTGAATGTGTAGTGCATGCAGACTTCACTAGCACTGCTCTACTGAAGTTGGAACAGGCAATGAAAACAGTTAATTACGTCTTCCAGATGCTTTTGATGCTTTCTATAAACTGCTTTTATCATAACACAGAGGGACCATCAACTGTTCAAACTTCCCTAGAACCAGATATTCAGGAAGAGTATAATAGAATAATGTACAGCTAGCTGATGCACCTAAGAAAATATTAATCCACATAAATGAAAGAGATTAATTGTGCCAGTTGCAGTGTTTAGGAGGCTGAGAGAGAACTTCTTCCTAGAATTGGGAAGGAAACAAGTAAAACAAGTGAACCTTGCTGTATTTTCTACACTACAAGCTAGACTTGATCAGTAGTGGCTCTCAGTTCATCATTCCTGTAGTTTCTGGTTTGAGGTGCTGAATCGATATTCAGTATTCTTTGTTTAATTGCCCAGGCTTCTATTAGAATCCCAGCTTTGTGGTCCTTGACGATCTAAATACTAGTGTTGAGTATAATCCTTTTATTGCTTCTCCATCTCTGTTACTGTTTTTGATTGGTTTTACCTTAGACGAGATGAAGACCTTCTTATGTCTATGGATATTCAGCTGGTTGAAGCACTATGTGGCTTTCAAAAGCCTATCACGACTCTGGATAACAGAACCATTATCATTACCTCCCATCCTGGTAAGTGTTGGTTTGCTTTCTACTAAAAGTCCAAGCATAGAAGGAATGTAAGCTGAAAGTTTAAGGAATAGAACGTCCTGTCTTGATGTACTAGGGATGTGTGCTGGTATCAAGCTTCATTTCGTAGTCTTTAAACAAAAAGGGGTTTTGGATAGCAGTCAGCAGTAACTTTCTGTTTGCGTGATATAGTAACAGACCTTATCTCATGGACATACTTGTGTCCTGAGGATGCCTCATGAGAATTGAAGGCTGTGGGTCTCTGAAAACCACTTTTTCAACCTTGGAACTGATGGAGCACTTAATAAATTTGTAAGTATGCTTCCTGTGGGAAGCATAACAAAGTTACAAGCATGTAATGTAGATGTCAGCCTACTTCCCTGCTCTGAAGTTATGAGGCAGTGAGTCCCTGAGAGACTATTACATATTGGTGTAGCTGTCAAACCACCATGTAGAACATTTACGTGAATATTGAAGGGAGTTAAAACTAAAGCTGCTTCTTTTCCCTTGCATGGGTTCCTTCCCTGCATTGTTTTTTGGGTTTTTTTTTCAGGCCAGGTTGTCAAGCATGGGGCTATTAAGTGTGTATTGAATGAAGGTATGCCAATTTATCGCAGACCATATGAAAAAGGACGTCTGGTCATAGAGTTCAGGGTAAGTGGATCGTGTTTATTTTTGTGGCATGATTCAGCACTGAATATTTATCCAGAATTTAACTTCTAAGCACTACCTCAGCCAAGAAGAGATACCCATTATCAGATGTCGTGGTTCAGTATTTGTTGTTGACAATGGGGAGAATGTGTAAAACGTTGAACAGTATTACAGTTCAAAACAAAGGAGAAACCTCAGGAACACTGCTGAAAGTCTTTTAAGTACCAAAAGAACTTATTTTGAAAAGCTTGTGACTTTCCATTTGCTTGGCGTGTTCTTTAGAATTCCTTCTCAAGAGAGAAGCTAGTCCTGGGCGCTGTTACAGAGGCTCTGTTACAGTTTCAGAGGAGGTTGAACCGTGTCTCTGGTGTTGATATATCCTGTACTTTGCTTCTAGGATGTTTCCAGAGGCTGTTGGATAAGACTTAAGTTGCCGGAATTAGAAGTTCACTTCTTGGAGACATTAAAAAATTGTCTAGTGACTAGGTATTTTTTTTAAGCAACAGGTTTAAGTTATCGGTGATGATAAAGCTGGCTTTGGCAGATAATTGAGCTGTAGCGGGATGGTGAAAGGCTGAGTCAAGTAAACTTGAATAACTTCAGTTCTTGATGATTTCAGGTGAATTTCCCAGAGAGTGGCTTCCTCTCCTCGGCTAAACTATCTTTACTTGAAAAACTGCTGCCTGCAAGGCAGGAAATAGAAGAAACTGAGGAAATGGAACAAGTGGATTTAGTGGACTTTGATCCAGGTCAAAAAAGAAGACACCACTATAATGGAGAAGTCTATGAAGATGATGAGCATCACCCTAGAGGCGGGGTTCAATGTCAGACATCGTAAATGAGCCAGTGAATAACTTGTGATGCTTGTTTTTTATGCATTAGGGGATAAGTGAAGGACTACAAGCAGTGCACCCTCTCTTCCTGCTATTTGTTGTTCTATCCAGCCATAGTTGTTTCTAAAAGCATAAAGAAAGAAACTAAGTAATTAAACTGACTTTGCAATTTGTATAAAGCTCCAAGATGCAAGCTCAGATGAAGTTGATTGCACTTCACCACTGCCTTTTGGTTAAGAAAATACAGTTACCTGCTTGTCTTTCATTCCAAGCCTTGTAATTCCTGTATGTGTGCAATTGCCCAGGCTTAGACTAAGATTCTGTGCTGTTGTTTGTAGGACTTCTAGATCTTATACTCTGTTAATAAAGTATGCACAAGGATACTTTTAAGCATATCTTAGTATGAATTATGTTTTGTACCAGTCAGGATGACATGTTAATATTACAGGCTTGTACTGCTGACAAGGATGTGGTCAATCTTCACAAAGTCACGCGATCCTCAAGCTCTGTGCAACTACTGCACTTAACGGTCAAATAGACCTTCCCTTTACAGCTTTGGTCCTGTCCCTGGAGCCTGATGTGAATCTTGCTGTGGTTCATCATTGACTACTATTTGGCTGCTGTCCTGCACCATACTGCATAGAGAGCCAGTGGCTGCTTGGCTGGTGCAGAAACTTCTTTTGCTACCGTGCATGACTGAAAACCTCTAGACTTTATCAGCACACGTGCAGTTTGGAATCTGTTAGCCTGTTGACATGTGAAGCTTGACTTCCACCTTGGTTACTGAAATGGGGTATGCCTCAGTGGTGTGTCATAGAAAGCAGTACCAGCTCTGTTGGTGGGCATGGTAAACCTGCAGAGGAGAAACTTGCTGTCAGTGAATACAACCAACTGATGCGTCTAGGGTGTCCTGAAATTAATGTATTGTGTGCATTATTTTAAGCTGACTCTTAAAAAAGTTCTGTATGAATGTTCTAATTATTGTAGATGAAGCATTTCCAATATAATTACAAAATTGTTCATTGCCTCTTTTCTTAGACCAGATGTTGGTTTAAAGACACCACCCCCTTCTTTTTAGACAGCTTTTCACAGACAAATGTTAGCAAAAAAATCTTCTTTCAGAAAATATGCTGAGAAGGCAAGTCCAGATTTAACCTCTAATGTGGCAGTTTAGTTTTACCATCTGGCTTGGGACAGAGCTTACAATTTCCCTAGTGCTCTGAAGCAGAAGTGCCATGAACAGAGCTTGGGGTTTGTTCCTGGAAATAGCTACTACATGACAGTATGCATGTTGTAACTTGAATATCTGGAAGCTGTTAATCTGAGAAAAAATTTCTAGCTCAAATGTAGTTCACATTCAGGTACCTACAGAATAATTGTCCTGGGTGTGTTTCCTCTAACTTTTTTTTCCTGTTTTCTCTGCCTCGGGAAAAATTAAATTCTGGAGGCAAAGTGGCTTTCCAAGTTCTACTGGAGTGAGCTCATCAGTGAGCTGTACAAATGTGACCAGCCAGGAGCCTTTGCTCGATCAGTAAGACAGCCTCACTGAATCAAGGGGAGGAATGAAGTAATCCTACCTCTGGCTAGGGCTGAGGCTGCTGCCGGTTTTCATTTCAGTAAGCACTATTGTTTCTTTTTTTTTCTTAACCACTGGATCAAAACAGTCTGGGCAAACCAAGCTCAATGCAGTGCCTTGAGCATGGCCACAAGACTTCTCTTTTTTCTTCACAGCTGTGTATTACACAAAAAAAACATTCTGTGGCCTTTTTTTTCCGCAGGGAGCCTTTAGTTTTCATCTCACCAAACCCGTAGCTGCACCAATGCAGTTGAGGCAATGTTTCTGTTCTTGATTCACTCTGAATACCACTGTGGCCAGTTCTGTGCCATGGCTTGATGCCACAACTAGCCCAGAGGACAGGACAGGCCTAACTTCTTGGAGGGTGGCTGACAGAAGCCTTTGCAGAGCCAGCCCAGTAGACCATTACGACTCCCAATGCAGGAAGAGTGGCAGAAACACCACTGATTAATAAGCTTTCTGCTTTGAAATGAGCTGTGACTGACATGAAAGCCATGTCCCAAAAAAATAGGCATCAGCAGAGTAAGCCTTCAGCAAAATGCTGAAAAAATTTGCTAAATGCAAATGAATTCAAGAGCTAGAAGGAAGGACCCAGTCTTTAGAACTTCAAGCGGGATATTGAGGACAATGTATGGCCTCTTCCAAGCTTCTTCATTTTCCCATGATATGTTGGGTTTCAAACAGCTACTGCAAGCAGCAAAACATGTTCTGCGCCTCTGAAAAATGAAATTACTTCTTTTATTCTGATGTTGCTGTGTGTGGGATGCAGTTTTCTATTTTGGGGAATGAACCGAATGGACAGCTGTAGAAATCAAGGATACAGTAGCTGCTTCCATAATTACCAGTGTAGTTATCCAACCTAACATATACTGAGCTAATGTTTGCAGTTACTGCCAGTGTTTCAGTTTCAACAACACCAAGTTCATACCATTGACCTTATAGTCCAGTCTATTACAATTATTCTTCCCACTGTGTGCAAAGCATGCAGGACTTCTTGGGTTTTCCCCTCCCAGAAATCTAGCAGCTAAACCATTCCATAGGTTTGCTGTGAAACCAAGAACAGCTACTGCAGACATTTAAAAGCTTGCCCTTGTCTTCATTTCTGCTTGTAAGAATTCAGGGCCTTATCTGTCCTCACTTCCCTGTGCTTTTTCCTGCCTGCTACTGAACAGCAGTAAATGAAGTTTGCTCGGCCCCAGGGAAGTAATCACAATGATCCCAAAAATGCTTTGGACTTTCAGTGGGACACAAGGTCACGTAAGCCAGCAACTCGGGCTATGACTTTTTCATTAGCAACTTCACCTGGCAAGACCTGTTCCTGCATCCATTTGTGATTGTTTGGTGCTCAAATCATCAGTGAGGCACACTGAGTGAAGTGAGGTTTGGTTCAAGTCATTCTTTCCCAAACTCACAGATAAAGGAATGTCAGGTTCTACATTTACTCCTGTTTTTTAGGAGATAAGAAAGACAAGCACTATTAGAGTGCTCGAAGAATAGGGGACTTCATCCACCCTGATATCTGTTGGCAGGACAAAACAGCCAGATGCAATTGATCTAGAAGGGTCCTGGAGTGTATCAATGAGAAATTCCTGACCGAACTGATACAGTAGCCAATGAACACAGCCACTCTGATGGACCTCATACTCATCAACAAGATGCTTGTTGAGACCTTGAAGTTCAAAAGCAGCCTTGGCTACAGTGGTCATGGGATGATGAAGTTCAGCATCCTGAGAAGGAGAAGGTTAAAAAGCAAGCTCTGAATCCTGGACTTCAGGAGAGCAGACGCTACTCTCTTCAAAGGTCTGCTTGGAAACATTGCATGGAATACGGCCCTGGAGGGAAGAGGAGCCCAAGAAAGCTGGTTAATATTCAAGGATCACTTCCTCCAGGCTCAAAAGTGATACATCCCACTGAACAGGAGGTCAGGCAAAAATGTCAAGAGGTCCGTTTGGATGAACAAGGAACCCATGGCCAAACTCAACTTCTTTTTGGAAAGAAGGGTAATGGTACCCCAGTTGCCAGCAAGTTGAGGAAGATAATCCTTCCCCTCTACTCAGTGCTCATAAGGCCACACCTGACATTCTGTCTGCTTTTTGGCTCCCCAGTATAAGAACTATGTGGACCTACTGGAGAGGGTCCATGAAAGGCCACAAAGGTGCTGAAAGTACTGGAGCATCTCTCCTTGTGAGGAAAGGCCACAAAGGTGCTGAAAGTACTGGAGCATCTCTCCTTGTGAGGAAAGGCTGCGCAAGCTGAGACTGTTCAGCCTGGAGAAGAGAAGGCTCAAGGGGGGATCTCATTGATGTGTATAAATACCTGAAGGGAGGGTGCAAAGAGACAGAACCAGGCTCCTTCCAGTGGTGTCCAGTGACAGGACAGGAGGCAGTGGGCACAAACTGAAACGCAGTAGGTTCTTCCTGAACACCTTTTACAGCAAAGGTGACTGAGCACTGGCACAAGCTGTCAGAGAAGTGGTGGACTTTCAATCTGGAAGAACACATATTTCTTGATTTGGCTTACAAAGCTTCTAATTTGGGAAGACAGGAAAGGGAGCTTGTGCCTGCTCCCAGACAAGCATATTCCATTTCCTGCCCAACAAAGCAGAGACACTATCAGAAGAACTTGTTACTATGCAAGGAGCCATTTTACAGGCTAAGGGATACAAAGAAACTGAAGAGGTCTTTGTAAATCTACTTCATAGTGCAAGCAGCACCTTTTAAACGTAAAATTGCTAGGCTCCCATCCCTTCAGCAGCATCCATCTCTATGTATCTCACTCCATGGGGAGACAAAGATTACCCACATCCAATTCCTACTCTGCTCCTGAAATAAAGTGTTCAGCCACCTTTCTCCTTAGAATTCACCTAAAGCCTGTGATTTTCCCCATGACATTGCGACTGAAGTTTCCTCAGCTTGTCTCGCACAAGTTGCCAAGATCCGGAAGGTTGTAGGGTTTATTTACAGCTATCCAGAGAACACACTGAGACCCACATCATCAACAGGAACTGGAAATGGAGTAACCTTGCTTAAGGACTCCCAAACACTTGGAGACACTAAGCAGAAAGTGAAGAGAAGCTGTACTTCAAGGGCATTTTACCATCACCTTTCCTGTAAATGTCTGCTACCTATTTTCTTTCTCTTATCTCAGACTGAAACTGGTGTTTATCAGGCTGCCTGCAATCAGAGGCCGTCCCTCTCTCCCAAGCTTATGGTTTAAAATCCTGGGCAACGTGCAGAATCATGGATGCACAAGGGCTGGCAGGCACCCATGGGGACTGTCTAGTCTCTCAGACCTCAAGAATTTGGCTGCTCTGTAAGACATTCACAAAGGATCTGTTCCTTTTGAGATCAAGGCTTCAGTTTTCAGCTGGTCTCTCCAAATCTCACTAGGGCTCAAGGGATGGTTTGATTTTTCTTCACAGATGGCAAGCTGGTGGTGGTATTACAGCAGGACTGCACCTATACCTACAGGCCCGCCTGCTACTTGACAAAGTATTACCCTAATAACGTTAAAACAAACAAAAAATGCTGCATCCACCGCTTGCAGAACACTGTAGGAACCTAAGCTTGCTTATTTTTTTGCTGACATGGCAGTAGCTCTTCCATATACATTCTGCAAGGACACATAGACAAGCAGCAGATTCCATGGAAGCAGATCTGAAATCCATTGATCCCCAGTGCAAAAAGGGGATGATAAAATGAAATATAAGACATTCATCACATGGCACATCCCCCAGAAAGCATTTGGCACTCCTCTATGCATGACAGAACTTTTCAGCTCCAAGCAAAATAATTCAACCATAAACAAAGGCTTATGGGTGAACAATGCTTTTTTTAATATTAGTTAAAACACTAGAAGTTGCCTTGTTCAAGTCTTTCATACAAGTAGATAAGTGGCACAACACCTGGCTGATTCTACAGAGAGAAGATGTCCTCCTAGATTACCTCAAAAAATTGAGTTACATTAAAAAGCCCCTACATTTTACTTTTTAAAAAATCAACACTTTCAAGATAATCATCGTACTTCTGTGCTCTTTCACAGACTGCAGCTGCAGCCCAGGAGGTAAGTCTTACCATTGCCCTTTCATAAGTACTAGCACATTTCGGTGTTTTTGTCTTGAGAACTTCAATCAAGAAACTCTGAAACTCTTAAATAGAAACGATAAGAAATGCCAGATTTTCTCACATTTTTTAGCTAGAGAATGTATTTCGCTCTTTAAACATTCAGGATTCTAACAGTTTTATTTGTTATGGTTACTTTTCTTTTAAAGAAACAATGTAAGACATAGTTTACATTGAGGATTAGCAGTTCTGTGTAACATGAGGGCAACATTAACCACATGCTAGATAATATTAAAATATTTTGCCAAGATCTTCTCCTGCATCAGAAGTACTAATTGCTGATGGAGCTTGTTAGATGTATTATTGTCATATGTTTCTGAAACACCACTATGATTTCAGGCAGGAAAAAGAATCACTTTTTGCTATCTAAAAATAACTTTATTGCTATATCTAAGCAAGTAAAGAGCAACTTAGGAATTAAAATATTACAGCAAAACATAGAACTAAACAGTACAGCAGCAGTGAAAAAACAACGCTACTTGAAAAATTAAGCTGAAATTTTTCTGCATCCCCTTAGAACAACGTGAAGAGACCAGTCCAGTGCTGAAGGAGGTCAGTCACCAGCTGACAACTCACACCTGCATTAGGATCAAGCCCTTCAAATGAAAAAAATGGTTAGGTTATTTAAACTGGAATTAATTTATTAAATCAAAGAGAAGTTATTACTGTTTGAAAGATTACTGTGGCAGGGAAGCTTCTGCAAGAGATGAGTACAGGCAACAGAGTCACATCTACATGCACTTGTCTCATCACAATAAACATCTCATTTTTTGCTGCATCCTAGAAAAAATATGGTCAGACTGTAGAAGATCCTGGTGTATATGCACAACAGTGTGCATTAGTCAGGATCACAAATGGAATCATCTTCTGCTCTCATCTGAAAAGCCCAAAACCTTCTTATTTTCCACAGTGTGGGAACTAAACATCACTTCAACTGGGTCCATGGTTACATTTAAAAAAAAAAGCAACTTACAAATAATTATTTAAAGCATAATTCTGCCACCCCTTTCAGGAAAACAGAAAGCCAAATGAGTAAGCTGGAAAAAAACACAACTGCAGCAGATGCAGCATCACAGCACTAGGAACTCAGCTGATGTAAACTGGCTGCTGCATGTTGATCCCCTGAGGCCTGCTTCAGAGAAGACACTACACACTTGCAGGTAGAGGGCTCAGGTAATAAGTTCTTTTAGCCTGGAAGTGAAGTAAAACAAAACAAAAACATCAAAAACAAAACAAAAAAAACCCACACAAAACCAAACAAACAAAACCCCAACTATATCTCACTGCCACATTAGGCAAGTTTATAGCAAGAAGTGCTGGGGGATGGGGAAGAATAGTTTTGTTCCAAGGAAGCTGTCTGACGCTACTTAATATGTATAATTGGAAAAATTATAGTGAAAATTGAACACAGCAAAACCCACTGGACTAGAAAATTCTCTGCCTTCAAGTTGAGGACTAATTAGCCTCACCTGCATTCCATTAAAACTGTCCCTTTGTTTCAGCAGTGGAGAACAGACAGCTTTCCCCTTTCACAGAATCCATTCAAATGTAAAGAGCATTTTACTGTATTCTAGGAAGTCAGCAACCACTGGTAAGTGTGTATAGCTCCTAGCTTGTTCAACTTCTATAAACACTGGAGGAAGAGTACAGACTTCAGGAGACAGAAAAAGCACTCTCACTGAAGTTGCTTCAGCGATTCTGGTAAAAATAAAAATATCTGAAATGAACTGGTGTTATATATAAGCACCAATCTACCTAACTTTAGACCAAGCAGTAAAAATGTCATTTTCTGGAAACCCAAACTGAAAATTGAGCAAGTGTCACACCCTCTGCATTTAGACCTTGTTAAACCACAAACACCAATAACCTGCAACAGCCACCCTACAAAACCAAGCTACGGCTTCCAGAGCTTGAGGAGGCCATCTTCACTGTACGTGGCAATCAGGTTCTGGTGAGGGTGATGAGCAATGCCAATGACATCTTTTTCATGAACCTAGAGAATAAACAGAAAGATGCATCAGGATATCCTTCCCCTAGCAGATTCAAGCCAAATAACCTTCTTCAAACAGGGACTAGAGGAAGGCTGGACTGAGGTTTAACATACTTTGTGCACACAGCAAAAGCAGAGGAACGTAATCCCCCCCCCAATATTAAGTTCCAGTGCAAACAATTTTTGTGACGCAGCAGTTACTTTTTCTTGGGCAAGGGAAAGCTCATTAAAGCTTTATATCCACTGAAATTCATGACATCTAAGTGCTCCACATTCAATTTACGTGTTAAAGCTGGTATACCCCTTTAGCTGAATCCAAGGCAAATTTAAGCCTGACAACTTTAAATCTGACACTTATACAGATTCGCCATTAAGCAGAGCCCAGGTCAAAACATGCTCTGCTTCAAATAAGCTTAAACCAATTCACCCCTGGCTTGGTGGGCGAACATTTTAATAACTTTTAAAACTAAAATGGCTCTAAAAAAAGTCTAAAGACATTTTACAGCAAAGCATTCGGGAATGCATTTGCTACCAATCATGGCTGCAAGAGGTGAAAGATCCCTTGGTGTGAGACTTCTTACGGACTTCACAACTAACAAACATTACAGCAACCTTGTGTTTAAAACACTGCAAAAGTTCAAAGGTAAGAACTCACAGTCAGAGTTCTCTCCAGCTTGCCGGTCACTGTGCTAAAGCAATATAGCACAAAATCTTCACCAACACAGTAGATCCATTCACCACGAGGAGAAAGCGCACAGCAGACAAAGTCACCACCTTCTCTTTTACCAGAGCTGAAACTTCTTACAATCTGTAAAGATACCCCCCAAAAAACATTTTTCAGGACTAAACTACACCACATCATTACTACATTGAGGGTGAAAGTATTTAGGCAGTACTAGGTCTGTTTAGAACACAGGATCTCTGCACATCTGCTTGACTGCAAGTCAAGCCATTCTATAAACCTGTGTACAGGTCAGTTTGTCATGAAAGCAAAGCAGAGGAAGGAACCAAGTTTCATCCAAGGCTAGGCTATTAACTAGTTCTTTGTCATTCTTAAAATGACTGACAGAGACTTGACAAGACACCAGTAAGATCACATACTTGTCCTTGCATATTCATAATGACGACTGTATTTGATCTGTTGCAAACAACAAAGTGTTCTGGGTTTTTAGGCAGCAGAATGACACTGTTCACAGTAATGTCTGTTCCAGCAGTGCTACCAAGAGACTTGAAGGTGTTTGAGCACTCTGTTGTCTTCACATTCCAAACCTATTACGAAAAACAAATGTAAAACCAATTAGCTTTAAAAAATTAAACAAAAAAGAGCTGATTCAGGATACATGATTCAGATTTTTTTAAGACTCCCAAAAGGAAATACGAGTTTCATAAACTGTAGCTTAAAGCAGATTTTAAAAAAAAATTAATTATCACATCTATTCTGAAACATGGACACCACAAACAATTCCACTACAACTGAACTGAAAGTGAATTTCCATTATCCAAATTCAGCCTGGCCCCCTTTCAGAAACATATTCCCTGAGGGATGCGGCCAGACTGGGTTTCTAGTTTTAGTTTTCTGGCTGGTAACTGAATACCTGTGCAGCCTCTGCACAAGAAATTTGCCTTACACAAGACAAGCAGGAAACTCACTGCCAAGACAAAGCCTCACTGATACCTGTCGGAGAGATGTTCCAGCTTAGAACTGCTTCAGGCTCAGCACCAGGCTGTTCTTGCTGTTCAGAAACAGGAAAAGGAACTCCTTGTTTACTATTTGATACAAAATGTAATTCACCACCTGTGAAATACTTTTGCTGTTTACATACTAGCAATTGAAATGAAGGACACCTCCTTTTTATGCTATTTCCATGATTGGGGCAGTCTAGCAAAGAGTACAAGTCTGAAGTAATGCCCCATTTAATGTAAGCAAAATCTATCGTGCTCTCCTAGGCCACATCTATAAACCGGACCACCTCCCATGCACTGTATTGATGCCCTAATTAACGTGGCTGTTTCTATACTCATTTGTTCATTCACTATTAGTCAGTAATGCCCTGTACACAGCAATGCTTTACTCCTCTTAACACTGAGTAGTTTCACTCTTAGTTAGGACTAGAAGCCAAACCTATCACATCTACAACCAGTTTCCATTACTGCTAGATTACCCAGCTTCCATGGCAAGGGACTCCTAAGCACCAAGAAAAAAATAAACAGTAAGCAAGCAAACACCATTATTTCTGTCAAGGGAATCCCCACATGTAGCATAAGAAGTGCTGCAGTCAACTCTGTTTCAAGAATAAAGCAGGGACAGGCAGGTAAGTACTGTGCTGATGACCTCCTTTCACCAACACAGCACAAACAGGCTCTGCAGCAGTCTGTACGCACAGTGTGAAACTTCATCCATTCTCATTTACACCAATCTACAGCAAAGGTCACAAGCAGAAAGACTTACTATTGGAGATAAACCCAAGTCCTTCTCTACTGACTGCAGCAGTGCATCAGCTACAACATGCAAAGAGTCTGAACCCGTTACTTACAAAGGGTAAATGCTATCATACCTTCACCGTGCCATCAGAGGATGCACTGATAATATAGTGGCCATCCTGGGTAAAAGTAGCTTCATTGACGAATGAAGAATGACCACGGAATTCCTTTAAAGTTTTCCCAGATTTTAAACCATGAATCCTGTCACAAAACAGAGGTCACAACTGGGTGAGCAACTGGGGCAGTCTGAATCACTCTTTGACTTCACAGTATTTTGTATATGAGATACATCTGATAGGCACCAATAAAAAGTGCTAAAAATCCACATGCCGTAAGTCTTTATCACATGCCCTTTAAGTGTTCCTGCGAAAAAACATCAACCTTCAAGGTCCTGTACCTTTAGAAGACAGGAACAAGAAGGAAAGTATGAAGCTGATAAAACAAAAAATACAGAATTACACTTGGAAGTATCTAGTCCAACAGACTCCTCAATGTTAAATGAAGTCAGCTTGCTCAAGCCCTTGACCAAGGCCTTGTCCAGTTAAGAAAAATTCTTTCCTTACACTCAGTCACAATTTTTCTCTTTTGAAAGCTGTTTCCATTGCTTCTTACTGTGCACCTCTGTGACAAGTCTCCTCAGACATCTGAAAGGAAATTATACTGCCGATCTGTACCACTTTAAATTGTAATACTCAGTGACTACAGAAATAGTTTTGAAGAAGAATTCTGAAGCCTTGAGAATTAAATTCCTTACTCCATTTGAAGCTTGCTGTCCTTGTTTCAACACTCAACCTTACACAATTTCAATTAAAATGCTTATGTTACACTTTGTATACATACTAGGATTTAAACAGATAACATGTCCCATTAAGATGTTTTGTAATGACTGTTTGCTGTGCAGTTGCCTCCAGATCCACACATTTCTTTTTCCATCTAAAGCAGTTCCATTGGCACCATGCAGTTTTATAGTACAGACAAGAGCCCGAAGCTATTAGATGTTACATAACCCCAGCTGATGAAACATAAAAGCCCATACAGACATGAAGCTCTGAATCATAGCCTTACAGAATGGTTTGGGTCCAAAGTGACCTTAAAGATCATCCAGTTCTAACTCCCCTACCATGGGCCTCTGGATCAGGTTGCTCAAAGCCTCATCCAAACTGGCCCTCATAGGAACTGTGCACTTCAGAAGAGTCTGGCTTTGTCTTATGTAGGACTACCTCTAGGTCCTTTCTCAGCCTTCTTTCTCCAGGCTGATCAGGCCCAATTCTCTCAGCCTTTCCTTATATACCACATACATCTCAAGAGATACTCATATCAAAAACCAGCATCCTAATGCACAAGAAAGGCTGTACTGCGGTTTCCAGATACAAATTGCAAGTTCTCAGGGTCCATCAACCTAGCTGATTTCCAGGGTTGGATCTCTAGCTTCCGTGTCAGACTGCTGGGAGGAACAGATATCTAGAGAACATTTTCTTTGGGTCCTCCTTTCTCTTGTTCCCACTCTAAAGTGAGTTCTTTGGATCCGAGAGAGAGAAGCATGCATCTGGGATTAGAGAGATGGATTCACGGTGTGAGTCGGGACCAGAACCCTTCTATGATGAGGGCCGGCAATGTAGGACTTACACAGGGAACACCACCACCATACAAAGTGATTGGCCCTGAATAGGTATAGATGCATCTTTCATCTTCTTGCCTACATGCAGTTCACAGGGAAACGTGGACCCTTATTCAAGACTATGGGAGAGCCACGACTATTGCTAGTTGAGATTCCCAAGCACTTTCAGATTTTTTGAAATTTTGCTCTATTCAGCGACTATCAGGAGGAAACACAGAAGATGCACCAAAATGTTTAATGCTGCTCTTGGAGGATTTCTTTAGGCCAGGCTGTCAAACTCACAGCCCAAGGGCCGAATCCAGCCCTCCACCTTGTTTCATCTGGTCCAGCACCTTGTTTGTACCCGGCGACAGTGCCGAGCTCCTTGCCCCTGCACTCCTGCCAGGGCTGGTCATGTGTGCAGGGTGTGCGATGCGTGTTACACTGCAGGAGCAGAACGGCAGGAGCTGTGAGTTTGACACCCCTGCTTTAGGTAGCAGAAAAAGCAGAGCCTGCGATATTGCTTCACAAGGAAAACAACCTGCATGGAACCAACTACTGTCATGTCATTCATTAAAGCTAACAAGTATGATTAGGCTGTTTTGGCTGTTTAAAAAAATGTCATCATCCTGTTATCCTCAGATCTTTTTTAACCCCTTTTACCCTTTTACACTCTGCCACTTATTACAAAAAATGTTAAGTTCTGAAGGTTGAAACAACTGTCTCTTAACCTAGGAATCTTCCAGAAAGAAAACATGCAAGCTCAGTGTAAATGACAACAGAACAAAAGACATACTTGGCCTTGGCCCTGCAGCAATGCAAGTTAAGCAAGGTGAAAGACTCAAACTTTCAAACTGTTCTACAACCTTCTGCAGTCATGCTCTCCTATAAGTACTAAAAAACAATGCAAAAGGATCAAATCCCAGATCAAATGAACCTATATTCAAAAGCTTAACTGTTTAATGTGAAAAATCCTGTTTTCTTTTCTCCAGCACTGTAGCTCACACATTCTCAGTTTATTTACCTGATTGTCTGATCAAAAGAAGCACTAAGAATTTGGCTGCTGTCTTTAGAGAAACTGAGGCACGTAACACCTTTACTATGCGCTCGTTCAAATCTTCTCAGACACTGACCACTCTGGATTTTCCACACCTGGAGAGGAAACAACAAATGAAAGAGTTAGTTACTCTGAGACCACAGATGCTCAAACATCAGAAACAAAATGTATCTGCTTCTGATCCACACTAAACTTAAATTGCTTTCATACGGAATTGCTGCGTTACTGCAAATTGCAAATTAATCTTTCTGATCACCACCTCCATGAACATACTATACAAAAGGATTTGTACCTTGATCTTTCCATCTTGCGCTCCAGTTGCAAGCATTTCAGTATCTCTACTGAAGCACATGCACAGCACCGCATCATCCATCATCATAAAATTATCTTGTGCCTGGTACTTCAGATCCTAAACGAAAGCAGAAGATACACCAGTCAAAACAGTGAATTCAATAAAACATTTTTCAAGGTAAACTGCAAAAGTATTAGTTTTAACTTCAGTTATAGCTTATAACCTATCATCAAGTACGTGTCACAGCCTTATAACAGTGATGTGCTACTGTCACAATTTTAGAGGTAACAATGGTGATTCAGAAAGATAAAACAAATGTTACTGCAGAAGCAATTCTATGACAAAACAGACAATTAAACCCATGTAAAGATTACAGACCAATATTTGAATCCCCCAAGCACACATCCCTTTCAGATTCACAGTCCCTGAGGAATTAAAACTAACATAAAATATAATACCAAAGAATAAAATCAGGTGCTCTGGCGAATGAACTATTCATGTGAAGTAAGGCTCAAATTACCTTCCTGATCTTTCCAGTAGTGAAGTTCCATACTTCAATGAAACCATCAACAGAGCCAGTAACCAGATACTGTCCATCTGGAGAAAAGCGAGCACACTCCACATGCGACTTCTGCCCAAACTGTTTTATAGGAGAATATAAATTAGGTCTAATAAGCATTTTTAAAGCAGCAACTCATTAAAACAGAACTGTAGTCTCTCTTCAGTGGCAAAAATATTCTATCTTCTAGAGGTATGCGTTCACAAATTTAATCTCAAGGCACAAAAAACCTGTCAATACCCACATACTAGCACTTAAAACAAATGAAATCAAGCCCTTTCCCTTTGATCTAGTAATAACTGTGAAATTTATATCAAACACTCCGAGCTTACAGCAGCATTTTGGTTGCTTGTCCTCATATTTTTGGGAATTGTGTATGTTAACAAACACCCTCTGGTATCCAAAGTATATCCCTAGCAGACCTAAAATATTTCTAAAGCAGTATGAGTTGCTTCGCTTGGAATGATGTTTCTCCAGTGAAATTTTCACAGTGAATGTTTAGTATTTTTGTATATACCATTTTAAAATTTTTAACTTTCAAACACAAGTGACCATGACATCTGAGTACGCAAAAAAGTTTTCACTGATCAACACAAAAATCCAACATCACTAGTGGTAAACAAAACAAGTTCTAATAAAGCATTTTTACCAAGCTGATATTGAACACAACGAAGTGATTTTGAAAGTCCCAATTCATGACTTCCAAAATACATTATCTTCCATTCACTGTGAGAACTGGTACTGGTACTACAGTGAACTAACACTTTGACTGTACAAAACTGCTTGGGGAAAATGTAAAGTCTTTACAAGAGGAAACCGCCTATTACACTGTGAGTGCTGCAGGACAACTATGTCATTACAGCAGTTTTCTTTCTTGTTCAAAAGCGATAAGATAAAATAATTCAAAAGGAGATACTGATCATGTTGGCAGATCTGGTACATAGCAGTTCCTGAACAAAACCTTAGTGGTTCATAGGAACTAATCTGCACGCACAGAACTCAAGACATGACTGTTTTTTTGCAGAAATAAAGAATGGGACTTAGTAAATCACTTCTGAACACTGAATGATTCTGGACTGTGAAGTGGAAGAAACACTCATTTCAGACTCTCATGAAAAGTCTCCTGATAAGATAAAGCATGGAGAAGAAATTAAAAAAATAAACAGAGTGAGGGAAACTACTTACAAAAAAGAAGAGAACAGAAAATTCAGAAGGTTTACTCTTATCTCCCAACACAAGGTACAGGAAGGAACAAGAAGCAGTAACACACATAAAAGCAAGCACAACATCACCTTGATATGTCTGCTCAGCTGTGTGGGGAACTTTTCTTCTTCTACATCTTTCACAGCTGCTTTGCCTCTGAACAAATCGATAGTCATACCAGGAGGAAGCAGACCCTGATGCTGCTGCCATTTCAGTGCCTTTTAAGAAGTTGAAAGCCATACAATCAGGTACCAGTTAACATATATCTTCCTCATTAAAACTTGCTTCTAATTAACACCATACAGCAATCATTTCTTGTACCCTTACAAATTGTACACCTGTACACTTTGAGACAAATGCTGAAACAAGACTGACCAGATTATGCTTGCTAACTCATGACCCCAAACAGAACAGAACATTATCCCCAAACTTTTGGAAGCAAGAATGACACAGGACCCCTCTTCTCGTTCTACCTTCAGAATGCAGTATACAGAAACATAAACAGCGTGAGTTCAATCTTGTGTTAATTTAAATTACCTGACCTGTCGTTTAGTTGTGCAGAACTGTATACGCTGAAATAAAAAATGACACATGGGATTTCTTGGAAAGCACAAGTGAACTTTACTCAAAAGACAGAATCCTATACAACCCATTCAGCAGAGAGATGCCTTCAGCCAGAAGACACACCTGTTACACTGGAAGAATTTATACTTACATGTTTAATAAGCATGATGTAAGCCATAACATAGCAAACATGAAATACCTTGTGCATAGAGTACTACTTACTGACTCCATTCTAAGAATCAATAAAACAGTTACAACTACAACAATGGTAACAGTCTGTGTTAGTACGTACTTTGAAAACAATCTTTTCTATATGTTAAGTATTTATTCTATGGGAAGAAACCTACTGCCAGACTGCTGACTTCTCCTACAACCACTGAATCCTTGGAACACAGACAAAATACCATTAATATTATTTTTAACTATGCCACATGTAAACGTGCAATACTTAAGCTTTATTTTTATAGAGCTGGAGAACCAACAACATCATAGTTTTAAGCAGGAAAGGCAGACAAACACAGCTATTAAAATATTTTTCAAGAATTACCTGTCCCAGCAATGCCATAAGACGAGATGGAGGTACCACACTGACTTCTCCAGCTAAAGCTTGTGCAATAGCAGCTCTCCGCTTCTCTTTGCTGCTTCCATCTGGGTATGCCTAGACAGAAGTTATTTTTATTGAAATGATTTTTCTACACTGTTTCCCATAAAAACATTCACTGCTCTGAAATGAAGTCCCTTCCAGATTAATTTTCTATTAGGCCTTCAAAGCAGCCCTTCTCTTTATTACCAACCCTTAAAACCTCTGGGATACACTTTCAATAAAAATGTCAGGCTGACACAATCAGTCAGAAATAATGCCTTGCTATTATTCTTACTGGACAACAACTTTTATTTACAAGATCTAAATTTCCTTCTGCATCTGTAAAGCAGGAAAAGCAATGTTAACAATGTCATCCTATGGCACAATACAGGAATAAATCCCCAAACTCCCACCTGCAGTATACCTCAAAACCACTGCTCTGCTGCCCTGCAACCTAGTGTCACACATCACCTCCAGAACACATCATAAAACATGTAAAATCATCAAACTGGAAAGCTGCACGTTCTCACTGCCAAAAAGGAAAAGAAATGATGCTGTGAGCTATTAGCAACTTAAATCGATGCTAGGGGTGATGCAAGACAGCATCGAGAACCTTCCAGGAAGAGCATAACATACCTCACGAGGGTCAAAGTATGATCTGGCCAGAAGGTTTTCAAGGTGAATGTATCGCTCTGGCTGAGTTTGTTTTAGCATGATCATGGGATCTGTTTGTCTCAGGAGCGACCTGGCAGCACCTAGTTCCCGGAGCTCAATCAGCTCCAGCACAACCTGCACCAAAAAACAAACACCAAGCAAAGGGTAAGCGGAAAACTGTAGAGCAGGGCTCGCACTCAGACCAGAAAAGCCCATATGCAGTCCACATTCACTCACCTGCTCGTAGAGATCAATGAGGGTCTTGTCGGGCAGCTTCAAAGACTGTATGGCTTGCAGCACTGTGTCCCAATGCCCGCTGTTGATGTCAGCCACAAAGCTCTCAATGCTGTCCACAGTGTTGAGGGACACAGTGGTTTCCTCTTGGAGGGTGGCGAGGGCTCGGTGGAGGCTATTCTCCTTCAGGTACTGCATGATCAGCCGGATCACGCTGCCGGGGAACAAGGTGCGGTCACGGCCCAGCCATGTGCACAGCCGTGGCACAGGGACACCCCAACCGGCCCCGGTCCCTGAGCATCCCAGGGACAGCCCCTCCCCCCACGGCCGCGCCGCCCCGCTTTGGCTCAGCTCACGGTCCTGTCCCAGCAGCAACCCGCACCCCGGGACCGGACAGGAGCCGCAACCCCTCCCCTCCCCTCCCCGCCACCACACGCACTCGGACGACTCGATTTCGATCGACATCTTGAGCTGCCGCCACCACTGCCGTCACTGCTCCCGACCAGACCTCCGCCTACCCCGCCACAGCCGCTTCCGCTTCCGGTGCACCCCACGCCGCGCCCCTCCCACTTCGCAAGGGACCGCGCGAGATCTCACGGGGCAGGGGCGGACCCGGCGCCTCCTGGCGGTGGCGACCGGCACAGCGGAGGGGGTGGGGGGGTGGGGGGAAAATGTCTACTTGCGCCCCCTGGCGGTGCCAGCCGCCGTTGGGGGGTGTGTTGGTGACGGGAAGGGAATGGTGGTGGTGAGGAGGCGATGATGGTGGAGGAGAGCGGTGGTGGTGATGGAGCATGATGGTGATGGGGGTGATGGTGTCAGGGAGGGGGTGACGGTGGCGTGGGGGTGATAATAACAGGAAGATGGTGGCTGTGTGTGAGAAACTGCCTGCCTTTGCCAATAAAAGATGTTCTTCACAGTCACTGTCCCCAGAGTGCTTAAGAAAGTAAACCAATAGCGTAAAGTTGAAAAAATAGCAAGACACACAGCTAACGTTTTGTGTGCTGTTGTTTCCTCTCCATAATCCCAGTTCTTTTTTAACTACTATTACAGAGGTACAGGGGTTTCTGCTGGGAAGTATCAGTTAATCATTCCAGGCATATTTGTTTTCAATTACAGGCGTGTTTATGTCTATTGAAGGTTGTTTTGAAACAAGTCTTATACAGACTGTAACAAAGAAAAGCCATAAAATGCAAAGATGGCAGCTATTTTTGTGCGGGCAGCATGTAAGAATCTGGCTAAATCCATCAGTAAATTCAGCTGGTCCTTTCCTGTCTGCCTTCCCTCATGTGTTCCTGGCCTCTAGCAGGAAAAAACAAACAGGCAGGCTACCTGCTTCTGAACCATCATGATCCTCAGGATGGCATTTTTCTAAAAGGTGAAACTGGCAACAGGAATGTTATGACAGACTAGATTGATGCTGGTGAGATATACACCATCAGGCCTTCATTCCCTGACAGCAGAGGGAGGTGGATACCCCAGCTAGCTGTACCTCCCTGTGCTGTGAGTCAGAGCTTGCGGTGAACTTCATCGAAGAAAAGGGTTCTTGCGGTGCAATCACATGAGAATCAGACTCTGGCTTTGTGGCCAGACACAGCTGCAGCCAACCTGCTCTTGTGCTGGCAGCAGTCCTGCATCTGGAGAGCTCCAACAGTCCTTCAAGCCAACACTCAGAGGATGCCAGCTCTAGCAGAGTTTTACATAAGGGAAAAGAAGGTTTCCATTCTATGTTTTGGCTTCACTGGGAAATGGATGCAAAGGGACATAAACAGCCTTGCTGAAGTTAGGCAGCATGGATGATCTGTAGTAAAACCATGAGCTGAATCCGGTTCTCATCGGTCCCTGTTCGGCTCTTTAAGTGAGAGCTGAACAAGTGCATTGGAATCACTGTTTCTAAGGGAAGATTTTACTTTTTCCTGGCATAACATTTAATAAAACGATTTTCAAATCTCTCCCAATTCAAAAGTAGTCAGTTTTCTGTACTCCCTTCATGTATCCCTCCTGTTGTCTCACTTCATTGAGAGAGCAGCTTGGTCACTAAGCCAAGAGTGAGCTATGCAACATGCTGACCAGGTCATCCAATTGCAGCAGCTGGGAAGGGCGATCTAGTCAATGGCTGGAGTGTAGAAACACAGCCCACCACTTAGGGTAGCTGTACACCATGAGGACCTCACTTTCCCTGCCAGGTGGCCCTCTGGCTCCATGTGCAACTGGTCCAGTGCCTCACAAGCTGCAAGGCTTAGTTTCCTGTGCTCCAGACCTGTGCTGTAGCCCCAGGAGGACATGTAAGCTTAAGGTGACAATGATGTCCTTTCCCTGCTCTCTGAGTTGCAGGCTAGTGGCCTGCGGTAGAGTTTTGCTTTTCTCAGCTTTCAGACCACAAGGCCGGAAATTAGTCCTTCCTTCGAAGCGCATTTGCTGTACTCTCAAAATAAGACACACTCCTCTGAGGCCAGCATCTTCAGAGACCCTCTGGAGGGGAAACAGCCTGTGTCATTTCTGTCTCTCTGTTCTTGAGAATACTTTTTATGCGTCCTGGAAAAACCCCACCCTAAGACCCTTGTCTTGCAGAGAGAGACATGTGACTTGAAATGTAGAGATTCTGAAATCTGGGTTTCAGGGAGTCCTTAACACTCTGTGAAACCGAGCTTTGTTTCTCCTTGCAAACCACATGCCAGACGATGCAAGAAGATGAAGATCGAGGGATGTTATCATCCATTCTGCTGGGCATTGACTGGGAAAGAGGCAGAGAAGCTGGAGAGGGGCCAGCAAACAGCCACAAGGCAGGAAGGGGGGTGGGGCACGTGGCCTGGGCTTGGCTCGCCTGGCTGAAGGGAAGCAGGAGGGTTTGACATGAGCATAAAAATACTGGAAGGGCAGTTGCAAATGGCTTAAGGTTCTTTGGTGATTTCTGCTGATGCAACAAGGAAAAATAACCATGTGGCACCTGGGAGTTTTAGTTCTTGTAGGTCCTTCGCCAGCAGCCCTGGGACAACACACCAAGGAGGTGGGAATGATCTCCGTCCTGGAGATAGGGTTTTTAGCTGTGGCCACACGAAGCCTGGCGGTCTGAGAGAGCCTTGCCACCATCGGGGTTTGCATTGAGACACACCTTGAACCCTTGCTGCAGAGACCCTGCAAACTGCAGACTATGTTCTGGCTTTATCTGACCCTTGGCAGCAAGGCAGAGAGGACTGATAATTTAGGCCTGTCTCTGAGAGATATCCAATGAAAAGTATCTTGGACTAATTAGGGTTTAGGGCTCAGGAGCTCAGTTCCAGTTGCCTGACCTCTGTGTTGACCCCTCTTTTCTTTGAAGTTCCTAGAGAATAGTGGAAAGGAAATGAGAGGAGAGGCCCTGCTTTTCCTGTAAAATGCCTCATTCCTTGTAAAATCGTTTGGCAGAAATCTGTTTCAGCTGGACAAGCTGAATACTTTAATACATGCCTGCGGTCATTTTCCTCCCTTGTCTTATTCCTCTGGCTGCTCTGGATTGGTAAAACTGTGGATGCACAGACAGAAATAGCTATTGAAGAACCAGCAGAGCAGATCTCCAAAAGTGTTTTAGGTGGCTCTGAGTTGCAGTAGCTGTGTTATTTCCTAGGCTGGTTAGAAGTGCACAGCACTGCACAGTATAGTGGTGCCAGCTCCAGCTCAGCTCTGTTTTTTCAGACTTTTCTCCCAGGCAAGCCTGCTGGGACACACAGCTTCCAGCCTTTGCCAGGCCATGGAGAAACCAAACCAAACATCCTTCATCTGGCCTTAACGTTGCATGAAGAGGAAAGCAGCCCAGGCACAGCAAGGAAGAGGCATGCAAGTGTCTCAGATCTGTCCTGGGAACAAGGAATGTTTCAGAGCAGGGACCAGCCAAAAGCCCACCATAACACAGAATTACCAGGAGTCCTTGTTAGGAAGGCATCTGGACGTCTGTAGTCCAACTCCCCAGTCCAAAGCTAGATCAGGTTGTGCTGGGCCCTGTCAAGTCGGGTGCTGTGCACCTTCAAGGACAGAAGTCTTGTCTCGGAGATGCACTACCCTCACATGGAAGAATTTTCTCATGCCCATTGGAATGTCCCATGCTGCAGCATGTACCCCTTGCCGCATCCACTGTCTGGCTCCACTTTTTCCATAACAACCATGAAGGGCAGTGGATGACCCCTATGAGGACCCCCTAGTTGTCTCTTCTGCAGGATAGGGAAGCCAAGTCCCTTAGCATTTCTTCGTACGCCCTGAGCTGCAGCCTCATCCACACCTTGGTATTCACTAATGGACTCTCCAGTTTGTTCCTGTCTCCATTATATGTGATAGCCCTGTGTGTCTTTCTTGTCTCCATTGTATGTGATAGCCCTGAACTGGATGCAGTACACAGATGAGTCTTCAGCAGCACTGAGGTGAGGAAGGATCACCTCTCTTGTGCTGAACTTCACAAAGTTGCTTCTGGCTTGTTGGGGTCACACCAGGTAGCAGGCTTTCATCCCAAAACATAGTGACCACTCCCATAGTTGACTTAAGATATGGGCTTTTTCTCATCTTTTCTTGGGATGGGTTGAAACCCAGCTTTCCACCAGATATATACGCAGTGGGTCAGCCAGTGTCCTGAGTGCTACCCAAGGTTTCCTCCTTTCTCAGCTGTGCATCCAGGGTGAGCTGTAGAATCGCTGTTTCCCTGGAAGATGGCCTTGCTGCAAAAGGCAAGTGGTTAGAGCTGTGGCCGCTCTTTCTTCTCCTTTAGATAGGTGAAAGAATGACCTGAGTGTGATCAGAGATTTTCTGCATCTACATCCAGTGATGGGCCACCTGCAGTCCTTAAGCTACAGGTTTCATATCCTCTTTTGGACCAAGCCAGTGCACCTCTGTGGGGACAAGGACCAAATCTGGCCACAGTGGGGCCTGAACTCTGATTTGCATGAGGCATCACCAGCTTAGCTGGTGCTTGTCACGTATTCCTGGGGGTCTGCAATAACGTGTAAAAGGCCATTCTCAGGCTGTTCACCAACTTCATCTCAGCCCTCTGACTTCTGGTTTGGGCATCCTGGAAGCATTGGCATCTTCCCCAGGCTGCAAGGAGTGGCTCGCCTAAGGCTGATTAGGGAAGGAGGATGCTGGAAGGAGGATGCTGGAAGGAGGCCAAGGAAGGTGATGCAACTTAGTTTTGGAGGGAAGTTTTCTGCCATTTGCAGTGAGGAGCAGCAGCTGAAGAGCATGGGGTGATCCAGCACAGCCTGAAGATGGCTGGGCAGTTACTGGAGAGCCCACAGAGGACAGCCTCTAAGTTCCAGCCCCATGGTGTTTCTGCATGCAATTAAGACAGAGTGTCTGCAGAAGCCACATGTGCAGCTATGCACCAGTGTGGGGGCACAGGGCTACTTGAAACCAACAGAGCCTGAGGCACCCCTGCACAGTTTTCACAGAAGTGCCTGCTGTGCTTTGTATCTGCATAGTTTTTGAAGTCCTAAACAATTTGTGGTATGAGGGAAACCAGGCATTTATTTGGGTGCATATAAAGCAGAGGAGGCCTCCAGAAAGCAGAAGATGACCTGGTATACTTAGGCTACATCATCCTGAGGAGTGGAGAGAGAGACTGTGTTACAGATCTATTTCTGAAGCTGGACCTTGCAGCCTGTTAGAGTGATTTTTAACATGTGACTCTTGTCAAACCTCCTTCAGAGTTAGAAATTAAATTAGAAATTAGGCTGAAAGGGCTATTATTTGCAGGCAAAAATTGATTCAATATTTTTATTTTTAAGGACTGCTGCAGGCAGGGGAGAACTGTGAGAAAAATAATTTCCATGTAACTGGGGATTAATCATGAATAATGACACTCCCTGGTGATGTTAGATAGGATTGATTATATTTAACTTGCAGGCAGTGTTATATTAGGACGCAATCTTGGGCTGGGCTCTTGAATACTTCTACAAATGAGGTGAAATGTGATAACATAAGCCATAGGAGTAAGGAAGGGAACAGGGAATGGTGTTTGTGGCTTGGAAGGTGGCAGCCTTTCTTCAGGGTTAACCTCAGCCTTGGTCCCTGCCTGAGGATCGTCAGAATTATCAGGACACGCTTCTCTCTTGGGAGCCCTGGTCTCACTGCTCCGTTGCCAGTGTGAAACACCTTTGCTCATAACTGAGGCTTGGCTCTGAAGAAAAAGAAACCATCTGACAGCACAGAAAGGCTCATCTGTGCCTGGGTTGCAGGCTTAAAAGGCTGGGGTTTGATGTTATCCACTGGTTACTGTACTTTCCTATGTAGCATGGCAGGAAAGCATTTAGGTGGCTGGGATTTCAGGCACCAGTAGCATGAGCAAGAGCTCTCTTCAGTCTGTTACTCCACGACACACTGAATAAAAGCAGTTTAGATGCCTCAAAATTTCCACATCTCCACCTGTGAATTTCTCTTGGGGGTGCAGTGCATGGGACAGTGGTTGGTTTGAAAAAGCAGAGTCTCACTGGAGAAGGGTCTTTTCTCCCAGGTTACCTGGGAGACCACAACTCCTCTAACTCTTCTGTGCAGAAGCCTGAGCTGAGGGAGAACTCATGTCTTTTTCCCCAACTGGTAAGGGAAGTCTAGGCTAATGGGAGGAATCGCCACCAGGACAGAGAGATACTGCTGCCAGGCTTGTGGGAGCTGGTATTCTCTTGCTGCTTTGTGTGCAGTCTGGCCATAAGAAACCTCAGAGTGGACAAGGCACACTTTGGACACCAGAAGAATCCTCCAATTAAAAGTGCTTTATTTTGCGGGGTGAGGGGAGTTTGGTATGTATGTTAGTTTGGTTGGTTGGTTTTTTTTAATTGGCATCCGCAACCTCAGCATGCAGCAGCGTGGCTTATTTAGTTCCCCAATTATCCTGTCTCTGTCACTTAAGAGCACATGCCTCACGGGCTGAAGTCAAAGTTTCAGAGTCTTGGAAATATGTGTCCTTGCTGTTTTAATAGCCAGGACCCCAACCTGAGTGAGGGGAAACCTAGCTCCTCCTGGCAAAAGGAGGAGGGGCAGATACTTGACATTCAGAAAAAGAAAAGCTGTCTCCGAGTTGTCTTAATGGCCTACAGGATACTCTCTAATCCAAGGCAGGAATGCTGCAGCTCCAAGGTGGGTCAGCTTGCACCCCTGTCTCATAACAGACAGATTTAGCCGGTATTTTCACCTAAGCAGTATTTTCTTTTGTTTGTGGCAACGTGATAATCTGTAGGCATTGCTTAGTGATTTAGTTTCATTTGTATTCCATAGACCATGTTTTGTACTTCAATGAGTAACCTAGCAAAGCACCTTCAGCCACTGCTGTTTATGAGCAAATTTTCTCACCCACATTGTTTTGGATCACCAGCAGTGCCTCTGGGGGTCTGTAGTTCATCCACCCCTTCCAATCATGGCTGAATGTGCTGAAACGACTCATCTCAGAGATGGCAGGGGCTGAAGATGACTCTAGGGTAGTGAAGGTGAACAGCCAGGGCAGACCTTAGTACACCTCCGGCTGGATGTGTGTGCACACCTCCTTTGAGGGACAGGGCTGAGCCCAGGGTGATGTGCAAGTTTGCTCAGGACACCACAGCACAGGAGCTGGCAGGGCCCTCTGAAGGTCGCACACAGCAGTTCTCTACCCAGCATGAGGACAGGACTGCTGCCGCTTTGTGCAGCCATGCCTAGAAATGCCCTCCCCTAAGGGAGGAAGACCTCCTCTCTCCCTGGTGCACTGTCCCCCTCCCCACCCAAATTGAAGTGGCTCAGGTGGGAGGTCCCTGTTCTTGTAACAGTGCCACTAAACACACTTAGAGCACCTGCCTATGCTGAGGTATCTGTGGAGACACACCGTGCAATGAGTGTTAGTATGGATCTGATGTTTGCACTACAAGGAAAGGGAGACCTGCTGGAGACCTTTGAGATCTCCCCGCTTGACTGTACAAGCCCTTCATGCTGTCCTTGCTATGAGCAGCGTTTGGAGCTGAACTCTCTGGTGGTCACTCTCAACCTGAACTTTCCTGTGATTCTACTGTCATTGCAGGTTTGCTTGGCTTTTGTTCTTATTCCTCTAAGCAAGAATTTGTTGAGAACAAATTTTCCATAGCTCAAGACCTGTTGTGGTGAGAATGCTGTACAGAGCCTACTTCCTTTAACTGCTGCCTCATGAGAGCTTTCTCCTGGCTCACACCAAGAAGGGCAGGTTGCCATCCATTGTCAGATTCTTGACCACCTTTGGTCTTTTGGACTGGTTTGCCAGGTCACAGCACCACACCAACACACAGAGACCATGGACTCAGCAGAGGATCCAAGGATGATCATGGAGATTTGCTGGCATTTACTGAAGAGTTTTGTATCTCTGTGTTGTGTGTCTCATCCTGATGTTCCTCTCATGGATAGCACCATGACGGAGCACTCCATGCTCGAAAACTCTGCTCCAAGAATCAGAGAAGGCCTCTCCACAACTGATATGTTTTCTGAAGACAGTGGTGTGCTCTCATTCACGTACCTGAACCAAGAAAAATGTTACAACAAATGTCTATGCTGGCTGTGCTTCCATGTGGAAAGGATTGTGACTTCCTTCAAGGTGTGTTTCAGCCTTAGGCATCAGTTTGCTGCACTTTTACTGGAGCCTTTATAGGTGTAACAAAAGGCCTGGATAAAGAACCATCCCGTGTTTGGAGAAAGTCTGCAGACATCTTTGTGAAGTAAAAAGGAAAACAAAACAAAGAACTCCACCTAGGATACATCCAGTGATGACTTTGTTCAGTTACGTGCTGGCTTCAGGGTGAATGATAACAAACATTGGAAAAAATATTATGGTAATCGTTTCACAAATAATTAACTCTGTTGCTTTACAGTTGCTTACAGAAAAAAGTAATGATGTCATATCTCAGCACAAACCCTACTATTCAAAGTTTGATTAGTCAGGGAAATGATTATGACTATCACAAGGGGTCTACCAGTAAGACCCTGAAGAATACTCCTGTTTCCATTGTTTTCCTCTTTTGTAGATTGTGTAGTTCTATATTTACTGCTTGTAATAAAAGTCTTTCTTTGCCAGGAAATATCAAAAAAACAGTAGTGGAGCAACATATGACTGCAGACAAAAAATTAAGTTCTAGAAAACAATAATTCTGTCCGTGTGTATATGTACATATATACTTACACACTTTTTTCTTTATTTTTTTTCAGTCCTGGCAATAATCATTATCAGAGAGTGGCTGTTACAGTGAAAGGCAGAGCCTCAGTCCAGAGGGACCTCTTGAAATGGGAGGACTAGATCAGTAGGATGTTCACAAAGCCCAGCAAGTAGAAGAGTCAGTGGAGCCTGGTGCGCAGGGGCAAGGGAGGGATACCCTGTGCGTCAGTCAGGCTGGAAAGTGACTGGTGGAGCTGCTGGATAGGACTTGGAGGTAACTGTGACCATGAGATTGAACGTGGGCCAAAAGTAATTCTCATGGTGAATAATGCAAACTGTTTACTGGGCTGTATGAGGAGGACCATGGCCAGCCCAGTGGAGGGGTGTTGGCAGCTCACGTTCCTACAAGTACAGAAAGCTCTTGAAGACAGTTTATTATAGTGAAGATAAGTGGATGATGATACTGGCAAAGTGCAAGAAAGATTTCTTTGTAAACCTTCATGGACCTGCTGATGTTGAAGATTGTCAGACTGGTGGAAACCCAAGTGTTTCAGCAGTGAGGCCAAGGTGGGCAGGCATGCTGGCAGAAGACGTCAGGCCACATGTTTTGCCTGGTGTTATGCACTAGAGTGAACAACATACAACTTGCTGGCATGACCTAAATAACTCATGGTCTGGATGGGACAGCCATGAGAGCCGTTGCAGGGTACCAGCAGCACAGTCCCTTTTGCTTCCTCATGGGGCCACTGCTGCCAGTATGTCAGAAAGGCAGAATTAGCATGGGCCTTGCAACACAGCCTGTTCCTCTCTCATTGAAGTGGGAGTATTTTGGCATTCTCTGCTCTCCTTCAGCTTATTCTAATGTTGTGATTCTGATAGGCTTTGTTTGCTCTGGAGGCCTGGGTTCCTTGGTCCTGGTCATGTTTCCAGTGGTCCTCTCGCTGATATCACAGTGGTTTCTGCTGGGTGGTTTTCTGACTATCAAACCCTCTCATGTTAGCAGAGCAGGGGTTGCTGAAACACATGAACTGTTGGTGCAACAGCAGCCCATGGAGTTAAGCATTAGCAGAAGTTACTTATTTCCCCTGAAGGAAGATCTTTATAACTCTGCCCTTATTTTGTATTGTAGTCCCAGCAATACTGGAATTCTGACAGCAGGGGTTAGAAATTTGATTTGTTAAGACATTGCAATGTCATTATTTCTGGCGGTTTTTCAGAGTTTCCTGGATGTTACTTGAAACAGGATAATCACTTACTCATGTGCAACCCAGGACCACATGGAAGCTGCTCACAAAAGAAGACACAGCCTTTACTAACAAATGAACTCTTTTCTGTTTTGTTTTTCCAATGAAAATTCCCCAAACAAAGTAATTCAGTTTCTTGCTTTGTTCTGGGTTTTGTGCTTGCTCTCACTTACAAGTAACCCCAGTGGGGGGCTGGAATAAGGACCTTAATCTGAAGTTTTTCCAGTAGGTAATTGTTCCTAGTCCAGAAATGTCAGAATGGGGAAGATTTTTCTTCTTTGGACCCATTTGTCTGTTGCATTCACATTACCGTGGATGGAATACTTTGGAGAACATGTAAGAGAAGGATTTCAGTTTAATCAGGTCCAGGCACAAATTTTGGACCAACAGCTAATACAACAGAGCATCAGCAATATCTGTCTCCTCTCTGCACTCAGATCCAAGGGGACTCAAGAAGTATCCGGGCATTTTTATGACAGAAAGATTTGCATATTCCAGAATCGCCTCCCTTTTTCTCTTCTCCAGTTTTCCTCTACTTCTCCCAAACACAAATCAGTAAAAATTATTAACAACAGGTCTGAAAAGCATTTCTATGTTTAAATGTGAACACAAATGGACTTTTGTTTTTTGGGGATATCAGTCAACCAGGAATGCGTAAACAACATGAGTAATGAATTACACCCCGCACCTCCGTCTGCTTGAGCATCCCTGGGAGCCCAGAGCTGGACTGGGTCAGGATTCTTGAGAGCTCAGAGCAGGGGCAGACTCAGGATGAGTCAGCTTCCCTGCACGGAATAAAGCTCTGGTGAGCTGGGGTAGAGTGGCTGGTACAGCTGGAGCACAGGAGACATGGCAGAAAGAAATGCTGGTGCAGGGAGACACTGCATGGTGGCTGAGCTGGTGTGGAGTATGAATGGAGAGGCTGGGCTGGATCTCTGGCCCTGGGAAGGTCTGGTGTATGAGGTGAATCCATGGTGGAGTAGAGGGGTGGAAGGTACTGCACATGGATGGCTCAGCCTGGGACACAACAATGGGAGACAGCCCAGAGTGAACGGCAAGACCCTACTGGGACCAGACCACTTTCCATCAACCATGGTTATGGAAACTAGACAGAGAAAAGCAGACAGTGCCTCACTCAGCACAGCCTTTGTCAATTTCCTATGTTTTTGGGCAGAAGGAATGGGAAAGTGGGATTCAGTCTACCCTAAGGCTGTGTCTGACATGAATTGTCTGTGGGAGGTGCCCAGGTTGCCGTTTTACATCCTCAGCCTCTGGGAATGATGTTTTATGGCCTTTTGTCTACACTTCCACCCTCACCTTTGCAGATCACTCATGGGCCCTTGCCAGAGGCAGCCAAGACTAGATTGATCTGGTGTTAATGATCCAGCTCAGGTCCCTGAGCTACAGGACTCTGGAGGTTGGGCTTTTGCAGCAACTGTGAGCCACATCCTTAGACAGTTAAATGTTATGTCATCTGACATCAGCTGTTGTCTCTCATTTATATCTCTGGAGAAGACCACCAGGCTAAATCATGTGCCCTCATGAGACCTTCTCTCCTGGTAGGTTTACTGTGACTGACACCTTCAGCAGCCACCATAGAACAGTCACTTGGTGGGATGTGTCCTGTATCTTTGCAGTGATGAAGTGACACAAGTGACCCATGCAACATTTGGTCACCACAGTGGGAGGGACAACTCAACTGGATGTTGTGCAAGTCACCGTGCAGTTCTGAACGTAGAGAACGGTATCTTCCACAGGATGTGTCCTTCAGAGGTCCTGTGAGACTTAGATACCCAGCTGGTTCTAGAAAATAGAGGAACACTGGAACACTCCTGTTCCTTGTTCAAAGCAGGCTAATCCCAAGGTCAAGTCTCATTACTCTGAGCTTTATCAGTTTGGGTTTGGAGTATCTCTAAGACGAGAGACTCTAACAGCCCTCTGGTCCCTGTCTGCGCCCCTCCTGCAGGGAAGCAACTTTCCTTTGCTTCCAAACAGTTTCTCCCCTGTGGCAACCTTTGCCCAGATGATGGTAAAGTAAGCGTGTAGTTCCACATCCTCCTCCTTAGACACACAGGGACAGCAGTGAGACATGAGGCCATGAAGCACTGTGTGCCTGTTGGGAAGGGGTCTTTGGAATGGGGGGACGGCTATGTGCTGGCTCACCAGATGGAGAACAGCAAAGAAATGCAGTCCCTGAGTCTGTGGTGGGTACTGGAGCCAAAACATGAGAAAAGAGCTTCCTGAATCTCAGACCTACCTCATTTTCCCTCAAGATCTGCCTGTCTGCTGTGGGACTGGCAGGAGTGACGGCATCAGGCATGGGTCTTTCTCACTGTCTTCCAGAAGCAGCAATGCGAGGGTGACTTTTTCCTGCGGTCTCAGCTACTAGCAGTGGGTTGGAGCTGTGTCTCCCAGGCAGTGCTTTGGCTCACAGCTGATTTTTTCCAGGTTTGGCAGAGGTTGGCTTGCAGAAGAAAGTATGACAGCATTTCAGACATGATGGCTGCAGTTTCCATGGTAATGTGCAGACGTGAGTCAGCATCTCCTTGACAAGGTGGCTGGGAGCTCAGAGAGTTGCCTATCTCCAGCTTCACTCTGGGTATGGCACATGAAAAGTCAATGCTAAGGCAGAGGAGGGGAGGGTGTATAAGGGCTGAGCTACCTTGAGAGCAGGAAGTATGGCAAAGATGATCAAATCAAGCTTTCTGCCAGCTCAATGCGGGGATCCCTTTAGCAGAATGGGGATTGTCCATGCCTACTTGAAGGATCTGTGCTTTGCTTAGTTTGAACCCCACTTAGCTTCCTCCAACCACATCTGTTTGTGCTCTTGTCATGTCCTGGCTGTGGCTGTTCAAGTGTGCAAAACTGTCTCCGGATACACACTGTAGGCAAGACCAGTAAGAGAGCTGAAGCATCCTTATTCCCTAGGCACAAAGACAAGTGTCTTGGTCTTTGCAGCTGCAACTCAAGAGCAGGAGTCACCAGTGTGAAGGATACCAAGCACCGTTGTGTGCTCTGCGTGAGACCCACTGCAGCACAGAGCAGGGAGCCAAAAATTACTATTAGCAGCAACAATGCAAACTAACTTCTGTGTCTGTGAGAGTCAGAGGACAAAAAAGCTCCCAGGCAGTTCACCATGCAGCCCTGGCCTGTTAACATCTGCTTATAATGAGGGACAAGGAAGGTCAGGAGAAAGAATGGATGGAAAGGCAGGACTTTATCCAGCACATACCTGCCCATGCTGAGCTTCCCTATCTGGGCTGTGTACCCAGCGAGTATTCTCCGTACTCACTGTGCAGGGTTTGGGTGTCAGAAGAGATTTGGTATGTCTGCTCAGGATGTCCAAGGAGCCCAAGTCAAGCCAGTAAGAAGTGGAGACTATATTTCCCCTTCCTGGGTCAGGATAAGGTATAACGCTACTAGTCATGAGAGCACAGTCAACCTTTCTGACACTGAAGATAGGCTTCAGGCTTACATGCATGGCAAAGTATATTTTCTGCTGATGGCAGGGCTGAAGTATTCAGTCCCACCCACAGACTATATAAACAGATTCACATTACCGTTTCATTGTCCTCACATGGACAGTGGATCTGAGTAGCAATTGGCTCTGTGAGGATGTGGGGAAGTCCGTCAGAGTTTCTTTAAGTGGCCTGCTTTGAGACCAGTAAGTGCTGTGTAAATGGTGTGCTGAGAGCAAGCTGTGCTTGAAACATGAAACTCCTCTGAGAAAGGTCGTGTGCTTTCGCCTGAGGTGCATTGTAGGATTTCTAGCAGGAACCAGCCCAAATGGAAGCACAAGGTGGAAGAACCTGTCCCACATCCATTCCCCAAGGCACTGTTGCTCCTTGGCCCCAGCTGCCCTTCTTGGCTGTGTGGTCCCTTTTCCTGTGCTATGAACATGTTGGCATCTCAGTTTTAAGGGACCATTGTCCCCAGCCTGCTGGTTTCACAATTCCCATGTCCAGAACTGTGGACAAACTGCTTTGAACTTTTACAACCTGTGAGCAGTCTCCTTGTCTCCTCTGCCGCAGAGGATATCTGTCCAAAACAACAGCATAGGCTGCCCTCGGGGCCAGATCAGCCTGAGCTCCTCCTCACAGCGCAGCCGCAGCTCCTGGGACTCATCAGCTCTCTCAAAGTGAAGCAAGGCTAATTTATTTCCTGGAGACTGCCCAAAAAATGTTGCAACTCAAGTTTTCTCTGCTATGAGATTTTGGTGTTGTGCAGGGTTTTGTTTCTTTTCTATGCGTTGATCCACAGGACTGACCCTCCTATATGGGAGTTTGACACCCCACAACTACCCAGATTTGCCCAGAGCCATGAAAATGACAGCTCCCTAGCCCAGCAGCCTTATTCTCTGACATACCATCTAGCGCAAGATGTTTCTACTAGGACCTTGCAGAAACTCGTAAGTCAACAGAGATGTACACAGTCCTCAGGGTGATGTTTTGCCAGGTACAGTAGGTCCAGGGTAAGATATATAGAGACATTGCTCCAGACACAATATGGACCACAGCACAATGCAATATTTGGGCAAATGAGAGTATGGGCATGACAAAAAGATTTTCAGCCACTGCTCCATGCCCATGCTGCTCACCTTTTTGGGCATCATGCATGCTGTTTCCTTTCTCCTCTTGCTCAACCAATAGATTCAGTCTGCAGTTCAAAGAACTTATCCTCTTACTTTAAGGACCTTCCCAGTGGATAAAGTTCCTTTCTGGCTGAAGAAAAAGTCTGCAGCCCACAGGAAGCAGCATTGCCTTTTAGCAGGCAGATTTTGGGGATCCTGGCAGCAGTGGCTCCAGGCTGTCTGGCATCTGCACAGCCTCTGCCAGCAAGAGGTGTGCATTCATTGCATGCACATAGTGACAGACGTGGATGTGCCTGCTTCAGCCTGCTTAGGATTTCAGAGGTAGGTAGGTGTTTTGTATACCCTGTGCCATGGCTTTGTCTTGTGCATGATTTCTTCTGTTCCTCAGAAATCTGGCAGATGTGTTCCTGATCTGTGACACTGATATGCTCTCAACTCAGGCAAGCTATTGCTGGCATCAGGCTGAGGTTAAGAGCACAGCTGCTCAGTTCAGTGCCAACAGCCCTTTCCTCCATCCAGTCCTCTTTGGGTCAGGATGTTCACTATGTTCTTCAGTTGCAATTGTCTCTTGAGGCAACCAGTACGCCAAGCAGCTGTCCAGGGGTGAAAATGTACAACCATGCCACAGCCTCTTTACTTCCCTTCATTCTTGGCTTGCCATTATGTGGTTTCCAGTCCAAGGACTAGTCTTCCTCTCAGTGTGCTCAAACACAGGCCAGGAGCCTTTTCAGCAACAGTTGTCCTCTAAAACACTCACCAGTGATTGGATGGCTTCACTCAACCAGCACAGCTATGAATGTCTTATTGGGCAATAACATGAAACAGAGCATGGGGAGAACCAGAGAGAGCAAAATACGCCAAAAATCTTTATAGCACTGTTGCCAGATCCCTCCCACTGAGCTGCAGTCCTTCTGCCACAGGAAGCACTTTCTCCTTCAGCTTGCACAGTCCTGAAGCCAGGGCTGGGGTTGGGATTTGGGGCAGTAGGAGTGGAGAGAGTGGGGTTCTCTGCTGTGCCACCGCTGCTGCACAGCAAAGTGCTGAAATACAGAGGGAACATAAGTGATGAGACAACATAAACCACATGATTAGCAGCTGTGGGACTGGGGCATTGCTTCCCTCAGCTACCCAGGTAGGTGTAATACAAGTAAATACAGGCAGCCTGTCACACAGGACCAGGGCAACCTCTATACCCATCCCACTCTGCTACACCATCCTCCCAGATTTTCAGCCTGAAACTGTTGGGAGAGGAATTTCCAAAACAAGTGTTGCTATTTGAGGCATGCAGCGGGATTGGGGGGGGGGGGGGAAGTAATCACAATAGAGATAAGGAGAAGTCCATCGACTTGACAACTACTAAGCCTGCTCCTCTGGCTCTGGCAGATTTCTGATAGGACACTGCAACCAGCTTTCCCCTGCCTCAAGTGGCTGGTGCTGCATTTCTATCAGTTCTGCTGGTGGGAGCTGGGAAGGCAGTTCTGGGGCAGATACAGGAAAAGAAGAAATTGGGGCAGCAGGGCAGCTTATATCCCCATTCTCCTCTGCAAATGAGCAACCCCAGCTCTTCTCCTCGCTGCATGGCTACTGGGCTTTCCTCTGGCTTTGTAGACACAAGTCTGTTTCACGAAGAGCACATGCCGGTTTCAGCATCTCCTCGGAGAGCCATGCAGCTGTCCTGCCCTGTCTTCCCAGTAGGACTTTAGGGGGCTTATCTGCCTTCCTCCCTGTCCTGGGCTGTGTTGCACTCGGCTGCCAATTCTTGCCACTGCTCACCTTGGGGACCAGCTCTGTTTAACATCTCTCTGGCCACGTGGTCCTCCTCTGGCAGAATGCTGAGGGCCTTGTATAAATGTTCTGCTGGAAAACGTCAGGGGTCTAGTCCCCTCCTCCCAGGGACAGAGAAAAAGCTGCATTGCTCTTGGCATGTAGTTCAGGAAGAACTGGATTGAAAACCAAATGTCTGCATCCACTTTTACTGACCCCACACTGGGAATTTTGCACCTGGTGCTTGTAGAGAGACTTTTCTCACACTGGCAAGCAGTATCGGATTTGGCAGGGCTGAGGTCACTCTCCCAGGACTGCACGTATCTGTGGCTTGGCAAATAAATGGTAAGAGAAAATAGGTACCCTGGCTGGGCAACCTGTAGAAGGAAAGACGGATGGACGGTGCTTGGGCAGGTGAGTGCACAGTGTTCACCTGGCTGTTTCTGACACGCTCATGTCATGAGGTTCATGGTGTGCACCCAGAAACAGAAGGGATACACTGAGTGCTGAGATCTGGCAAGAGCCTGTGGAGACAAGATTAGGAATTAAAAGTTTCAGCTCTTCAGGATGAAATTGTCCATCCAGAGGAATGGCCTCAGACATGCATGTCTATCCCAGCTCTCCGGTGTGCTGAGTTTTGCTTGTCCACCCTGTGCCATTTGAGTATCTTGAGGACGGTGGTCATTTTAACTCACTGCTGTGTCAAAGTTGCTCAGTGTTTCCATCTCTGGTAAAACAGTTGTGAGGGTTTAAAACAGAAGATGCAGCTGGCCAGGAAAGGAGAATTTCTTCCTGACCCCTGCAGACAATCAGCTCTGCAGCGTGAGTCCTGTTTTGTAGTTCCTTTCATAATGCAGAGCCACAGAAGTTGCCTGCAAAGCTGTCAATGCCTCAGCCCTAGAGATACACTCAGTGTCAGGGAAAAAAATGAAAAGAAAGGCAAAGACCATATTACAAAAAGACTGAAGGCCAGAGAGGACTATCAAAGCCTTCCCTTTTGCTGCGCTGTAACCCTGAGCAGGGCTCTCTTGCTTTAAGATGTGCAGCTGTAGCATTCCTTGCTAGTTGCTGCAGCCTCTTTGAATATGCATGTGTCCTTGTTCCTCTGGTATTATTATACAAACAGCAACTGAGTGCTTTTCCTACCAGATTTGTGCACAGAAGCAAGATCTCTCTACTTCTGATCTTGCTATCAATTTGCTTAACAACTGGAGGTTGCATTATTGTTATTAACTCTAGCACAAAAGGGCTCATGGTGTTACCCACAGATACACTTCAGTCGCTTTGCAACACTGCTTTCCAAGGCAGATCTCACTCCTGGCATTACTGGCCTCTGGTTGCATTTCTGTCCTTTATTTGTTAAAGTTAATTTCACCAGACTGCAGTGATTTACTGAGATCCAGATCCTCCTGTAACAGAGTGCCATTATTTGCTGTGCCAGCATGTTTCTGCCATCTTCAAACTTTGTGAAGGTTTTGTAACAGCTACTTCTTGAAAGGCCACAGAACCACTTTTTAAGCTGTTTCTTTTGCATAAGGCATGCATCTTACCAAAGCATCAAGTGATATTAAGTCAAAATTCTTGGAGGAAATCCCTTTATTGGATTCAAGCAATAATCTTGTGCTGATTTTTTTTTGAAGGAAGAAAAACAGAAATAAGTGTATTTGACAATGCCACACCTCACAGCTGACTTCAACAGCAGTTTTCAGCCTCTTTGTTGATCCTGACTGCCAAACTGATGTTTGGATAAACTGCCTTGTCCTCACTTCTTTTATCTTCATGCTAGAAATACTGTACTGGTTTTCTTTTTCTGCAAGGGGCTGCAATGAAAACATTGGCTGTTGTGGATGGAAAGTGAGTGGGTATGGGAGAACTTGCAAGCACAAGTGGCAGGAGCAGCCGCACCGCAGCCAGCCGTGGACGATACCTATATCAGCTGATTACAATGGTCCTACTACTTTCCAGAATACCTCAAAACCAGGAATAGCCTGAAACATGTGGCAGCCTAAAACTGGTCATATTGAAGCCATTAAAAGCAGTAATGAGAAGACAGGGAGCAGAGCAGGAGACATAAAGCGTCCTAGTAAGGAGGCAAAAGCCAGTGAGAAGATCTTAACGGTTCCCAGAAGAGGAGCAGAATGAAGAGACAGGAAACCATGACCACCATCAGCTCTAATGTGTACAAAAAGTCAAAACTCAAAAGCAGAACTCAGTTCCTGATATAACAACCCAGGAGCCAACATAAACCCTCAACAGCAAGTATCCCTTTTATTCTGCATTGCCATTAAGCGTCCCTGAACAGACTGCTTGTATTGTGGTGCTTGCATCCTTTGTCGAGCACTTGGATCCTCCCATCTTGGACGTTCTTGTGATTAAAGGGATGCAGAGGGGTGGCAGTGAGGAGCCAGGCTTAGTTTCATAATAAATATTCCCCTTTGTCGTATCCTTTGCAGTGAGCTTTGCTGCATCATTGCAAGATGAGGTTTTGCCAGCATTTTCATGGTTCTTTGAGACTTCTAATTTGCTTTTCTACAATCTGCTACTGTCCCCAAGGAAGGACATGGCCATGGCTGGTAACAGCCCTAGTCCTTACACTAAAATAGTGGATGCACAACAACACTACGACCTTATGCTGACCTCTTGTGTTTGTTGCCAGCTTATTATGAGTGCTGGTGTGTGAACTGGCCCATGGAACCAAGTGTCTCTTCTCGTTAATGTAGGATGTGAATGCAATAGCAGTATAGGCCTTGAAGTTTTTGGAACAAGTCAAAAGCTATAGGACTATAAATAACTCACCGGTAGTCAGTTAATGTGCAGCCTCAAAAGCTGGGAAAAGCCTGCATTAAGTGTACCAAAAAAACCCAGCAGCAACGAAGCAATGAGAAAGACCTCTGAGCAACAGCCTCAGGCACCTGCTGCAGTGTGGGAAAGCAACACCAGTGCAGGGAAGGGGGTGAAGTATGAGGGCTAAGAGCTAGAAACTCAGACACCTTGAAGAGGTGCCAGGTTGCTGAATGTGTTGTGTTTCTGGGAGGTTCCATCTCTAGAATCAATGCTTTAGGAAGACTGTGGAGCTGTGAGTGCCCTTGCTCCACACAGCTCTGCTGTCCTGGAGACCACACACAGCCACAGAGCAGTGGAGGCTGGAAGGAATCTCTGCAGATCATCTGGTCTAATTGTACTGCTCATACAAGGCTGAAAATTGTGTCTAATCTCAATTTGGGGCAGCATTATAATCTAGCACCTGTGGTTCAGAGTACTCCTTAGCAAAATACTTCAAAGGCAAGCCAGTGTCCTGTTCTGGTCATACAGCATCCAGAGAAGCAAAGAAAATAGAATTGCAACAGAAAAATAATCTTTTTTCCCCTCAAAGTTGATTTTCTCCAGTGCTGGTCTCTTCTCTGGCACATCACAATCTTCATTGGGCCCACATATCTCCAAGACCATTTCTAGAAATGGGGAGGACAGTAATTAAGCTGCAGAGACATCTTCTTCCAGGCTGTCCGAGCACATGCTGCCACTAGAGTGATGCTCTGACCCCAGACCTCTTTCATCAGTCCTGCTCTGCCTGATGAGGTCTTGTCAGTGCATTTCCCTTAGAGTGGCCACCAAATCCCATGGTAAAGAGATATGGTGATGATGATTTATCTTTTTTAAATTATTTTAATTTTGTTTTAAACTAGATTTTTTTGTTGTTGTTCCAGATTTTGGTTTGGAAAATGAAAACTGTGGGATTTGGTAGGTGGGGTCCTGCTAAAGGGATCAGTTTTCAGTCTGTCTCTGTTTCACATGGGAGTTTGCCAATGTTTTACATTTTTGACCAAGCTGTTTCTCTCCCTGTCAAAAGAAAGTTGGAGGATCTAAAAAAACCCCAGTCAGTTAGCTCTTATTGCAATATTCTACATGCCAGCAGCCAGCACCTCCACTGATGCTTGGAAGAAACACTTCCAGACATGGGCCCAGAATCACTTTGCCAGCTCTGGATAAGTTGCACCCAAGGATGGAAAGCTTCACAGCTCCTCCATTTCTCTCTTGCAGCTGGGCAGATGCTCAACAGTGGTAAATACCACGCCAAGTTTTGTCTTTTGAAACACAGTTCAAAGTGCGTTTGGAAAGCACAGACAACTGCCTGGCTCTGTGCTCTTTTCTCTGGCAATGCCCAGCAGGCTTCTCCAAGCTTGCTGGCATCATGCATGGCCTTAGTTCCTGGCCACTGAAGCAGAAGTGTCCTTTTTCACAGGGATTGCACACTCCTACTGCTCCACTGGCTCAAGCTTTGTGCTTCTAAGGGGCTCGCTTGTTGCTACATCAGTCACACAGCTGGGGAACCACTGACTGGCCCTTGAAACCTCCCAAGGATGAAGACCCACCACCACCTCAGTACACTGTCTCAAAGTTGCACTACCTTCCTGGGGAAGGAGTTTCTCACTGTGACCATCTTCTGCAGGAAGACAGGGCATTTCAGTAGAAGTCCTGCTTGACTAAAAAGAGATCTTCTTGCAATACAATGCAAAAAAAGTGATGCATGTAAGAATGAGAAATACAGTAGACAGCAAAAGAATGTGGAAAACATTGCTTGCTTTGATACTTAGAGGTGGTTATCAGCCAGGTCCAAGACCACCTACATCAATGGCACTACAACAGGACTTCATAGGCATGGTAAGAATCTGGGGAAATGCATGCCTGCAGACAGACGGAGGAAGCTGTGTGGTGCTGGGCAATATGGAAAAGACTTAAATGATCAATGGATTTTTGTAATATCATCATCACAGGCCAAGCCTGCTCCCAGATCTCTGCATTCACCAGTATGGTTTGGGAAGAAGATGAATGGGGCAACTGTGGGCTTTAAGACTGCTTGGAGGAACTGGACATACTTACATCCACTGGAATGGGTGGTACTCGCCCATAGGAGCTAGCAGAGCTGGTTGATGTGAATGAAGCTGCTGTCAGTCACAGTGGAATATCATGGCAAGTGGGAAAGAGCTGATAGAAAAGACTAATATTATGCCTATCTTTGAGAAAGACAAATAGAAGAACCTGTGAAACAACAGTCTGTAAGCAATACCCTCATCCTTGGAAAAAATATGGAGTAAGACTTCTTGGAGATCATCTCCCAGCATGTGAAGGGAAGGAAGCTAACCAGGAAGAGTTCACAGGTCCACGCTTTGCACTTAACACTAGTCCCTTGTCTTCCCCACTCGCTGCAGGATCTAGTGAAGGCTTGAGAAGTCAGTCATCTCTGACTCTGCAGAGATCTTGTCTCTGTGCAGTAACACTGTGTTGCTGGTAGTGAGACTGAGTGCAGCAGATGGAAAATGAAAATATATTCCATGTGTGTGGCTGCTGCCTCGGGTAGACAGAAAACAGAGTTCTCGTACATGTGCATTGTCCTTCAGTGCATAGACATCCTGCAAACAGGATGTAGGCAAATAAGAATGAATCCAGTGTCAACACCGCTGTGCTAAGACATAGAACAAGAGCAAAGGGTAATCACGCCCACTTCAGACTCCTTCCAAGGGGGTGAAAAGCAGAGTCCAGCTTAATCCTTTTCTTCCTTCTAACAGCAACTGCTTTTTTTGTTGTCTTTTGTTTTTTTGGGTTTTTTTTTTTTTTTTTGTACCACAGGCTGGAGAACAGGAAGGTGTAGGAGGGTAAACATGTGAGATAAATATCAATGACATTCCGTCACCCATACTGGCCTTTAGCAGGCAGGTGGAGCTGGAGGTGGGAAAGGAAGCTCTGCCACAGCAAAAGAGTCAAGAGATAAGCCACATGCTGATATGGTCCAGGGAAGCCGTTGCAACCAGTGGGGAGAAGGGTGAAATCCTATGATGCTTCTCAGCTGCTTCTTTCAGCAAGGGACAGAATTTCCACACAGGGATTCTTGCAACCACTGAGCTGTGTGACTCCTGCCCATTCCTCACGCACCCAAGCAGAAGAGGGGAGGAACAGCTGAATACTCTGGGGCAGAAGTCGGAGAAAGTGACAGGTGCCTCTCAGAATGATTTTCTGCCCATACATATCAAACTTGGCACCATGAGAAGAAAATGGCCACAATTCCTATGCAATGCATCTCAGGGTCCAAAAGCCAATGAAAGACAGCACAGGGACCACCCACCTTCCCCAACTACATGTCTGTCCAAGCCCTGTGCTGCACCTTTGTCTGCTGACAACCTCCATACAATGATGTTCTTGCACTGTCCCCAGTGCCCCTGTACTCAGTCCTGGAGGGATGAAACAGGCAGAGGCTAGTGCCCTGTTCCAAGACTCCTCTGTTATTATAGTCTTCAGAGCATTTCTCCAAGCAGCTGTAGGGGCTTGAGGATGTCCTGCCCACTGTGCCAGCCTGGGCCCCAGAGGCTTGTAACTATTCCCAGCCGGGAACAGGCCCACCTCTCCCTGGAGAGCAGTGGGGACCTCACAGTAGCTGCCTAGCCTTAGACACAATCTTGCAGCCAGGAAGATCTCTTCCATGGAAACTATTTTCATAAGAAAGTGCCAAGGAACACAGGGAAACATCTGAATCAGTTTCCCAGGAATGACTTATTAATTTCCACATTCCAGCCAAACCCACAAGCACCCAGGGAGCAAGCAGTGACCTGTTTCCCCCAGAGAGCCAGCAGCCTGGGTGAGGGCTTGCATCCCCTGCCTGATTTCAAGAGGAGTCTGCATGCTGTCCCCCTATCCACAGGTAAACAGTGTCATCCAGGGATTCTTGTATCTGTTTCTCTAAGGCCAGTGAAAGTTTTGCAGTGCAGAGAGAGAAATTCACCCAGGGGACAGTCAAAGTGAGGAAATGTGCCCTTAAATATTTGGCATTTGCCCCTATATTTGGCACTGGTGAAGCCACACCTTGAATCCTATATTCACTTTGGGCCCCCCACTACAAGAAAGATATGGAGGGGCTGGAGCATGTCCAGAAGAGACTAATGGAGAAACCCTGCAAGGGTCTGGAGCACAAGTGTTACAGCGAGTGGCTGAGGGAACTGGGGGTGTTTAGCCTGGAGAAAAGGAGGTTAAGGGGCGACCTTATTGTTATCTACAGGTCCTTGAAAGGAGGTTATAGCGACATGGGTATTGGCCTCTTCAACCAAGCAACAAGTGACCAGATGAGAAGAAACAGCCTCAAGTTGCACCAGGGGAGGTTTAGATTCAATAGCAGGAAAAAATTCTTTATTGAAAGAGCGGTAAAGCATTAGAAAGGTTGCCAAAAGAAAGAGGTGGAGTCACCATCCCTGGAAGTGTTCAAAAAGTGAGTAGATATGGCACTTCAGCATATGGTTAAGTAGGCATGGTGGTATTGTGTTGATCGATGGACTGGATGAGCTTAGAGGTCTTTTCCAACCTTAAAAATTTTACTATTCTAAAAGCTGGAGAAAATTAATGCAAGGAGACTAAGGCATGGCCCAGCCCACCCCATCAGCCAGGGTAATTCAGAGTAATGTTGACAGATGTCATAACCGAAAATACTTTATTTGACATCAATAGTAAAGTAGCAACATTGGATTATGCACCCATTGATATATAAACGATAAAAATGCAGAAGCAAAACCATCTACAGGAAACCCATAAGCAGTCCAGTACACAAGTAAGCAGTCCAGGACAAAAGTAACATTCCAGGGAAAAGCTGCAGGTCAGGACCCTCCCTCATCCTAAGAAGCAAACAATAATCCCAAGAAAACCGAGCATTAGCATTTCCTTTGCTGCTATTTTCTGGGGGTTTCAACAGTTACACACAATATCACTTTGAATGTTGCTACCAGAACCAGAGAGGAAGAAACACCACCCACCACAGGTCATGGCCAGAATTCACCTCTGTGCAATATAAACCTTTGTATAAAAAGTCCTCAAAAATCCCAGGCAAAGAAATTTCATGATCAGGTTGAGTCAAGAGTGTTTCATGAGTTTGACAAATACAGTTTACACAGGGACAGTGAGGTCTGGAAGTCACAGGTCAGCACCAAAGGGTGAAACAAGCAACAAAAAGCAGCTTCTTTTACATGGCTTGCAGCTTTAGTATTGTAAGAGAAACTAAGTGACAGTTTCTTGCATCGCTTGTGTCTCTCTGCTGAAAATGGTTTTGCAGGGTTCCTACTTTTCCAGTTATCCATTTCTCTCCTCTTCCAAGGCACATGTGTAAGAAATGTTTGATTGTAATAGCCAGAAACAAGTTCTCAGACCACCTCCGTAACACTCAGTGATTACAGTATACAGAGAAACAATGAGTTGTTACACCGATTTTTTTTCTAATATTCGGAGAATCCTAAGGCAATGAAGCCCTCCCCGACAACCAACCACTCAATTACAACAGATAGCCCCTTTGCATAGCCTGTAAGCAGACAGACACCACTACAGCTCAAGGTTCCAACTCTTCAACTTACAAAAGGCTCAGCACAAAATCGAGGTGCTCTCTGCAGAGACCTGGGATTTTCAGGGGAGCCTTGATGAGTTTTGGTGCTTATCTGCCATACGTGGGAGCAGGGCCCTGCTTCTAAGGCACCTTTGAAAAAACAAAAAATAAAGTTCTTGCCTGTGTCTCCATTTCAGATGCGGACAACAGCTGCACAGATGTTTTATAGGCAGACATTTGACTTTACTTCTGTAATACATCCTCTTCTTGTAACCCTTTGTATCTGCAAGAGCTGGAGCCTGACCTCCCAAAAGGAGTCAGGTTGTTTAATGCAATGGGGAGCACAAGACAGCTTGCGCTTCACTCCTGATCCAGGCAAGCCCACCCTTGCTCAGCTGCCAGCACAACTGAAGCAGCAAGTCTGGCCAGCAACAGCTTTTAAACAAGGAGGCTGAAGACTTTTTCAAAGTGAGACTGAAAAGGCAGCTATTAAAGTCTCCATGCATACTTTGAGACACTGCTGGCCTAAGACGAAACCCACTGTTCCCCGGCTCCTGCAGGATCCCACCCCTGCGGTGCAAGTGTTCAGCAAACCCTTCAGGTCTCAATAAAATAAAATAAAATAACAAAAAAAAGGCAGTGCTGAAGATGATCCCCAATACAATGAGTGTCCCTGATTTCAACAGCCTCCAGCACAGGCCAAGGAAGTGCAAATTGCTGTGGTCAGAGCTGGTGGGAAGGTACTCCCCAGAAGGAATTCAGTTCTCAGTTCTGGCTGAGAACTTTAAATCACTTCAGCCAGCTCCCACTGTGTCAGCACTTAAGGCTTTCACACAGTCAAGGGAAGGAAAAGCAGGGTGTCTGTACAGGTGGTGCCCTGGTGCACCTACAAGAAGTAGTACTCCAAAACATGCATGTCCCTACAAGCCTGAGAAAATCAGAAAAGAGTTTCTCGGTAGAGGACACTCATTGCAACAGGCTTCAGGCAAAGAAAAATCTATCGGATGTCAGCCCTGCTGTGAATATTTCAGCACCGCAGGAGATTTCATCGACAAATACGCAGAGCAAATATAGTACATGGCTTACATGTAACGATGCACATAAAAAGCCTACTAGTTTAAAGATAAAGGAGGCCTTGAATCATATCCTATTATGCTGCACCCTATTTTAATCTGGTATTAAATACACTGCTTATGATATACAAATTATTTAAAAAACTTATTAAAATGTTACAACAACTACAAAAGTAATATGTGAATTCAAGTTTTATGCATGACCTTGCAAGAAAAATTTTGGTTTTAGGAAGCTTCAGACAATGTTTAAATAGCGTGGTAACTTTCTACCACTGTTAACAAGTGTCAGCAAATTTAAGGCCATAACTTCATTGCACAATTAAATTCAATAACTTTTATTTTAGGAAAAAAAACCCAAACAACTCCCTCTGTCCCCATCTCCCAAAAAACTGGTGATGGTGTGCTGAGGCAAAAAGTCACTATTACATCCAGAAGTAAGGTTATCTGAAGCCAGCGTTTTGTGTAGATGCCATCTGTGTGGTTCCCACCCTATGCAGAAAACTCACTGGCAAATTCTGACAAACTGGCGCAACTCACTCAAAGCCTTCTTTGAGATTAAAAGAAATAATGACATTCATTGAACCTGGGCTTGATTGTTCAACAATTGCTCTGCACACAGAGAAGATGTTTGTTTTGGTCACTATGAGAAAAAAATATGATATTGTTTCCATTAAAAAATAATTTAACGCAAAGCGTAAACTTTTACAATTTTAGCAGCATTTTACAGTCCTTCATAAAGTAAAACCAGCAATGAATTAAAAGGAATGTTTCATACACCTCATTTAAAATATCAAAACATCATGGGCAGTAACTGCTGATACATCACAGTTGTTACCAGTAAAATTTGGGTCCAGCAATTAACTCATCTTGGGGAGCACTGCAGCAAATAGATCAGATTCAACATTTTCTGGCATAGTAAACATTTACAACTCTGTAAATGTACAGCTTCTGGACTTACAAAACAATGGAGAGCTAGAAAGTTGTGTAAAGTCAAGTCTCGAATTAGAAAAAAGAAAAAGAAAATAAAAAAGTACTTGTCCAACCGATTTGGAAATGCTTTGGCATGCCAAAAGAGGTCTTGTTTTTGTTCATTGCAATTGTTACAAAACCAGCAGATAAAAAGCATCAGTGAGGCCAGATGTCGTAGAAAACACAGGCAAAGTCTCTCTCCTGTCTGTGATGTTAACTTTTTGGCGAGCCAATATCCACTGTGATCTTTGTATACAGAGGGTACTTGTCAGTTCTTAACACCTTGTAGGATAATGAATTTAAGCCGTCAGAGCTCATTGTCTCCCTTGTGTGAGAAATTCGGTCAAACCTGCAAAGGAAGGGAAAAAATAAAAAACAACAAAGGAGGGGGAAAGAAAATCCACAAAGGAAGGAAAAAGACCCAAAGATGAGGGAAAAAAAGATTAGAAAAAGGGGGGGGAATGTTCAAATACCCAAACTTCACACACATTTTTATAGTCTCCTAAGCAGTATCTCCCGTGTTTTAAGGACAACCTGAGTGACAGCACAGATCCCATAAACTCCCAGATTTGGTCGGCCAAAGCAGCAAGCAAAGGTATCCCTACGGGGTCAAATTTTAGTCAGGAAAAAGCAGCCAAGCTTTTAAATCACATGGGTCCTTTTCCAGCTCTGCAGTAGAGCACAGGTTTTATAAGGCAAAGACAATCTGGAAAGAATTGCTGTTCGATTTGCTGCGTTTAAGAAAAAGAAAAAAAGATGAGAGGTGTTCATGCCATAGTGAAATCCTGGGGGGAAGATCTGCAATATGGCAATAAACTGGCAAGGGGAAGGGGTCAGCTTACAACGCAGGGAAGAGAGAGGACTGCAAGGGGGATGACTGCAGGCTTTCAGTGACCAGTTTTTTGAGTGGCAAAGAGAAAGCCAAGTAGCCAAGAGCAGCAAGGGCAGGAGGCACCCCTTGAATCTGCTGTGGGACTGGGGAGACGCACCTCTCAGGATTGGGTTCGTTTTTCCGGTCCCGGGTATGGCGAATCATTCTGCACTTCCCAATGATGGCATCGGGACGGGATATGCCCATGCCTTTAAACACCAGCCTGTAAAATGCAAGTACATTAAACACCCCTGACAGCTGAAGGATGTGGTGTGCTCCACCATGCCTTCCACAAATTACCATTGGTTTGGGGAGATTGCATTGCTTTTTGAGGTTTTTTTTGAGGATGTCCCTACCGCGATTCCAGGCTTGCTAACAGTGAAAGCAGGGAAAGCCAGTCCCTTTACACAGAGGCATGCAGAAAAGAGATGTCCCCTGCCAACCCAAGGATCTGCTAATTCACCACACCCTCACTTGCACCACCAGCTCCTCCAACGCCCACATTAACCTTGTTCCAGGCTGTAGACTGGAATTTGAATGGCAGGCATCTAGTTTTTAACCCATCTGGAAAGGAGCCAGAAGAGCATTCATGTTTTTTGGATATGAAAGCTACAGTGCTGGTAGAAACTGAAGTGAATGGTGGTGAGGCAGCATGGTGGGGACACATGTTTAGAGCCACAGCAGTCCCAGCTGGGACTTGCCTGTCTTTCTTTGCATGCTCTCTGCACGGCACCTGCAGTTGGACAACAATGCTGAAATTTCAAGTACCTGGTTTCTTCCTCTTTGTGTCTCCCTCTTCATTTCTATATAGCAACTTCTGCTTCTCAAAAACTAATTGCTGTAAAAACAGAGGGCTGACACCTTGCTCTGAATTCCCTTCCCCACTGGAAGGCTGTCCCTCATTTTGGTTATTGAAGACTCGAAGGGCTCATAAAGCGCAAAGAAAAGACCATTCAGAGTGGTTTTGCCACTGAGAAACGTGAGGAGGGCTCACCATGATTTCTCAAAGTGACTGCCCTGGGGATGTGAAGCTGCAAGATAGCACAACCCCATGTCCAACCCATGCCTCAGTCTTCTTCTAGTCCCCCCCTCTGCAAACACCTTCCTCCTCTTTTGCAGTTCTCAGCCATGTTTGGATCTTCCTGAGAGGGAAGCAATGGCTCACAGTGTTATTTAGAGATGCCTACAGCCTGACAAATGAAGCTCTCCTGGAACAAAGGGATCTGCTACCAGGTTGTAAATCCAGGCAAGCCTGGGGCTGTCTTAGGTTAGGTGAGTCAAGATCTTCGCCACTCAGCAGCATGCCCCAAATTCCCTTCCTTTGGCCAGTGCTGGGAGACACAGAAGTGCTGCTCCAATCTCCACACTGGCGTGGATGCTTGCAAGGTTGCATGGTGAACAAGCAATGTGTGTGTGGGGTGGGATTTTTCCAGCCAGACCCACTCCACAGCACACCTTGGGAGCTGTGAAATGGGATGCCAGCATCCAGAAGGAACACTCAGAGGTGAGACTCCCGCCATCTGGGACAAAAGACACCCTGCACCCCCTTGCCTTGATCTGGGTGAGAGCAGCAGGTCCGTGCTGAAACCCACCCTGGAGGTTCTCTGAGTGCCAAGACAAGTATTTATTTACCTGTTATAAATGTCATCATCTTCGCCACCCCAGCCCCAGTAATTGTTTGGGAACCCATTGATCTTTGTGAACTGCTCTTTGCTTAAGGCAGACACACCTCCAAAATACTGATTGTAAGGCAACCTGGAAGCAGAGAAAAAAGACCATTAGAGAAGGAGAGGTGCTAGCCAAGGAACAGCCTCCACACCCAAAAAGCGGTTGCTGCTGCCCTTCACCCCAAACCATGGCAAGCCAGCACCCACTGAAAGGTGTCTCCCTGCTTGGCCAAGGCAAAGGGAGTTGGTGGGCTCAGTCCCAAATACAGCTGGGAAGTATTTAGCAACTGGCAACAGCTGCATCCTTTTACTAAGAAACACAAAGAACAGGCTGGTGAGATGCATGTCACCTCATCATCGGACACATGGGTGACATGCATGCCACAGGAGTGGCAAGAATTCAGTGAGGCATCAGAGGTGCTGCAGAGCCCTCTCTTCCTGCAGCTCCACCAATTGCCTCCATGTTCCCCAGTGTCCCAAAGGAAAGCCTGCAGCTCTAAACTGAGCTGGCAGTGTGACCTTGCACACACAAAGCCAACCAGCTACTGCTTGAAATGGGGGACGATTCACTCAGGGATCAGGGATAGATGAAGTTCAGACCCACAGAACCAGAAGAGGGCACATACAGGGACCAGCAGGACCAACTGCAGACCTTGTCTTTACTTCAACAAGCAAAATAAATCTTTGGGGTCAGCATTTCTGCTCTAAGCTTTACCTAGCTGCAAGCAAAAACCTGCAGCTTCTGTGGTGCCAAGGACAGTCCTGCTCTGAGCAGAGCTTAATCTGGAATGGAGCCATACAGGGGTCCTGCCACCAACACCACTGCTGCATCTTTAGCGCTACCAGCCACCATGGGGCTGTGACCAGTTTTTCACTTTTAAACACCACCTTGGGGATTTGGGATAGGGAAAAAAAAAGGAAAAACAAGACACATTTTTGTTTGCAGCAGCTTGCTGAACCCATGTATGCTGAAAGGCATTTCATTTTGTGCTGCTCTGGGATGCCAGGGTAGGTTCCTTAGTGGTCCGAAATTGAACAGCCAAAAATATTTCATTTTGCTCTTAAAATAGCGTCTGATGCAGTCTTTTTAAAGCTGCATGTAATTCTCACTGTGTGAGCGTCTCACTTTTCAGACTGGATGGAAACACTAGCTGTCTTCCAGCTTCCAGCCTGAAACACAAGAAGAGACACACGGGCATCTGCAAAATGATGGGCTCTTCATTCTTCCTCACCCTATGTTTCACATTTCAGACACTGTGAATTTTAATAAACTGCTCAGCTGCCTTTTTCCCCTTTTCTTCCCTTTAGCTGATCCCGCTTGCAGCCACTTGCTCCCTGCAGGGACACACACGCCAAGACAGGCTTTAGCCAGAGACATTTTCCCATGCTTTTAATGGTGGGTGGGGATATGTAACACTGCGCCTGGCTTGCTAGGCTTAATGGTGATATTTGAAACAAAACGCCCTTCCAAAATATGTCTCACCGAAATCCAAATTTATCCATGGATACTGAGAGGTGCCGTGGCTGGCTGTAACATTTGTAGGTGTTCCTGTCATCCATTGGGATGAGGTCTACATCACTAAACACAAAGCAATCATAATCATACTCTTTCAACGCCTCTGCGAATCCTATATTCAGCAGCTTGGCACGGTTAAATTCTTCTTCTCCATCCTAATTAAAAAAAAAACACAGCAGTTAAGTGACTTAAATTTAAGAGTTGACACCAGCAGTTTCTTACCTGTCACTAGACACTGCTGTAGCTGCTCTGGGTTGGCATGCCTGTGATGGACTGAGCTCGAGCCCAAGTACCCTCCCCACAGCACCCACAGCACATCCACAGTGAATCCCCCCCAAATGCCACCTGTGGGATGATGGCATCTGAGCCAGGTGAAAACCACAGGGACAGCTGAAACTACTGAATAAAGTCTGGACCTGGCTCAGCTCCCTTCTCTGGGTTGTAGGGTCTGAGAGGACAGGTTTGGTGCTGAGTGGTCCCTCCATATCATCTCATGCACAAGCACTTCAGCACTGAATTTTGTGATAAAGTTTATGCTCTACCAAGGCAAACAGCTGGGGCTTCCTGAGGCAGCAGAGAACAGCAGAGAGAGACAAGCTTCTCTGGAAGAAGGGACCCTTGCTATGGAGAGAAACCTCGGCCAGTGCTTTAGCTTATAGCCAAGACAAGGACCATGGATGAAAACCTTTCCATGGCCAGTATTTTGGCACCCCTTCCTAAGCTCTGCCACAAGACAGATGTGGAACCATGCTGTGGCCTCTGTTCAGTGGCAGGCATGACCACACACCAGATCCAATTTGCAAAGCATGGAGTAGCACCAGGAGCTAAGGTCTAATGCTCTGACACTCACTCTTGCTCCCATGCCAAGTCCTTGGCACTCATGCTCGCCAAGGAGCAGGACGTTCCTGGGTCCCTGGAAAGGGCACTGGTGGTTTGGCATGTGGCTGTGACACACAGCCCTGTTTACTGCATGGCAGTCCAGCAAGAGCTGCTTCCTTCAAGGGCTATGGCCAGCTGCTGGCCGTCACCATCTGCTGTGATGCACAGCCCCTTCGTTGCTGCTCCTCTGCCAGCAGCTGTACCACATGACTCACAATCCATCCTTGGGCCTCTCCAGGAAACGAAACCAGAAGGGCTGTCACCAGGATGGGAAGGACCTGAAAAGAGCTGACACCACAGCAGGGCACATTTTCCTAGGGCAGGTGCAGTTAACAAAGAGACCTGCAGAGAGCGGAGCAGGAAACTCTCCACTCTCCTCCACAAGCAAGGAGGCGCCTGAGGAGAAATCAGTTTGGCTTCTCTCAGGCAAAAAACATTTCAAAAGCACATGTGACTTTGAGCGCAAGTATGGGCTTGCAAATTGCTTGAGTACTTTTGAAGAACAAGATCATAGCCGCTAACCCGAAAATGCTAGTGGTCTGAGAGCAAGGGCTTCCAATCGAGGATCCAACTTTGCTGCAGCAGCTTCAAACCCAAACCCTGTACAGGGGAACAGTGCACGCAGAAGGGCACTAACATGGCATTGCTGAAAGAGGATGAAGGTTTTTGCCAGCCTGAAAACCATGACTGCCAAATCCTTTCTCTTCTGACACATCCCACATTTCCCCCTCCACCATCTCAGAGCAGTGTTGAGCCAAAGGACTCTCCTCCTATGCAAGCCATCCCCCAACCTGTGATAGCCACACCTGGCGTGGGACACAAATCAAGGACAGAAAAAATACCATGCCCAAGGAGCAGAAGCTTAAAATATCACCTTCCCCAAATGGTTTTGCCTCGTTAATAAACAAGCTGTTTGGAAACTGTTTAATCCAGAATGGTTAATGGATCTGTGGTGGGAGAACCTACAGGTTCTTGAAACAGCCACAAATACCTTTCAAATGAAGGTTTTAACATGCAAGTGTCAAACCAAGGTTTTCAAAAGCATTCATCACCTGCCTCGGGCGTAAATGACTTCACAGGGAGGAGTGAGCTTTCGTGGAGGAGGATCTGAGCAAATTCTCAGCATCCTCACCCAAAACAAAAGAGTTCATGTAATAACTAAGGTGGTGGGAAGATGATCACCATCATGCATAAGCAAAAACACTGAAAACTTGAGTGCAGAAAATTAAGCCAAGCTGATCAAAGAGGCTGGAGAGAGGGAGCAGCTGAGGCTGTGAGATCAGAGGGTTTTCTTCCCCCAGCCACAGGGGCTGCCCAGCCCCAGCTGTCAGGTGCTCCTCAGGTCCCACAGCACCAAATCCAGGCTGGGCTCCATAGTCCCAAGGGGGACTTCTGCCTGTGCTGGTGCAAAGTGCAATGCACTCACACCTCAAAGCACCTGCTGGATTCAGTCTAGAAGAGTACTTCACCCTCTAGTTGCTCTTTTCACAGAGAAATTTCAAAGCAAAGGGCACTCAACACCGATTTTGTTACTAGCAGAGACTCAGCCATAATTAATCCACACCTTCAGGCATCCTCTTACTCCTCTGAGTGACACTTAGGGATTAACAATTTTACTAGAGGCTGCATTTTTATACCTCTCCCAAAAAAACCCAAAGCACAGCGCAATGATTGGACCAAGAGCATGAAGGACCCCTCCTGCCACCTCACCCACCAGACCCTGGCACAGCCCACACTGTGGCCCTGGGTATGGAAAGGGACCAGACACACAGCAAACACTTCACCTGGGCACTGCCGCTCTCCTCCTAAATGGGCACGTAGCTGCATACTATGGGTTCCAAAAGGCCTGGGGGAAAAAAGATCACAACAAAAAAAGAAAAGAAAAAACCCTCTCCAAGCTGTTTTTAAGTAACTTTTCAGCAAGCAGGCTGTTCATGCCCCAGGCCTTGCAATGCTGTTATTAATTGCGGGTTCTTTGAGGGCAGGACACTGGTTTTCTGTCCTAAGAGGCATGCACGGCTTCACAGTGTGTATCAGAGCAACAAAAAAGACTGACAAGAGGTTTTGTTTTCTGCAGAAAGCTGTTTCTTCACGTAAGGTAACGGAACCATGGGTGCGCTAGCAGCATCCAGGATCCAGATCTCTCAAAACTCATAGATGTGCTGCAGGCTTCTGTATTGGACTAATCCCCAACTTTTGCAAAGAAAAAAGATAAAAGCAGAGTTGGGAAATCTCCTTTCTGTGTCACTGTCCCTTCCAGATCACCACAGCACAGTACGACAGGGAACCCTCGAAAGAACAGATAAAGCAGAATGGAAGAAGTCTCTAGCTCTTGCCTGTGCTTGACAGCTCTTCAGCACACAGAGGCTCCTTGTTATTTGTCACAAGGAAATGCATCCATTTGGACGTGTTTGGATAGAGGAAAACCATCCTGAAGAGTCAGGCAGCACACCAGGGGACTGCTGCTTTGACAATGTCACTAAGCTCTGGAGGTAGCCTCCATGCTTATTTCCTAGGCTTTCAGCTAGAAAAGATGTAGTGCAAGCATACTTGTTTTCTGTTTGGTTCTTCTTTTTTTTTTTCCCCGACAATTTTTCCGCTGTGTTCTCTTGTCCTTAACTTAACCCTGAGTTTGGTGCTGGCAGCTGACACCTGTTTCTAGCTCCCGATTTCACTCTCTGTTCCTCTCCCAGCACATCCAAGTTCACCCCATTCCATGGTCCATGAGAGACTGGCTGAATGGGGACAGCCTGCTGCCTCAGTCCTGCAGGATTTGAGGCCGAGTCCTCCTCAGACCTGGAGATGATCAGCCTGAATAAAAGAACATTCAGACATTTTTACTTCATATCCCTTACCTTTGCCGAATCTGATTTGCACAGCCAGACCTACCAAAGGATGCTACCTTCTTCAACTGCCAGACAGATAAAATGCAGGTTTTTGGAACTGTCACTCAAGCTAAACTGCTTGCCAACCAGCAAGAAGCCATCTCTACCAATTTTGTCCTGCCTCCAGCTTCCACTTAAGAGGCAGGTCTGTAATTCCTCCTGCAAACAGCACAGCAGTGCAGAGAACCCATAACTGCATCTCTCTTACTTGGATCTTAAACTTGCCAGGTCTCAGGGACATAACAATCAGGATACATGTTTCTGGTTGGGTAGGAGAGAGACATCACCTCCAACAGAAGACCGCTAGCTAAGTCAAGGATCCCCCAAAACAGCCTGAACGATATGTGCCCTGTCTCTGTGTAAGTTCACAAGCTAATGGACTTCAGCAGATAGAAACAGATTTCCAGGGCCATGCAGAGACAACAGCTGGCACTTTGCTGTTTCTGTGTCAGAGGGCGTTTTGAGGCCTCAGCACCATTACAACAAGCAGAAGAGAGCAGTCACAGGGGAAACTCGCCTCCCCCACCACCGCAAGAGCAGGAAGCAAGCACAATTCCCTTCTTTGCCCGCATATCTGGGGGCTCCTGTTACCCCCTGTAAAATAACAAGAGTAAGTGTAACATCCCAACCACTCCACCCTTGCACACATACACACACACACACACACACTCCGGAAAACTGGTGCCGAGGATACTGCAGGTAACATCAGGGGCCAGTGGAAAACTGTTGAATAACTGCACAGTTTTCAGGGAATTTGCTAGGTCTCCACTTTCCTACACTTCAGTTTCACTGTATGGGCATCTGCACAGGCTGAACAGCAGCAAAAACACGCATTTCTAGACCTGAACACCCAAGTGGCAACGGCTGAAGGCACTGGAGAGCACGTGGGTGACAGCAGGAGTGAGCGGGACTGAGAGAGATGTCACAAATATGTCGTTGCCTTCTCATTTGATGAAGTCAAGCTTGCATGGCATCAAATGGGTGCTACAAAAAGCATATCCAACTATGCGTCCTCATCTCAGATTTATCTAAAAGATCATCCCACAACTGCTACTCATTGTGCTGAGTTTGGATTCTGCTGTGGGTGGGGTACAGAGGGTGAAGAACAACATGCATTTTCTACTGGCTCCTGTTACATACGGGACATTTTTCAAACATCATCCCCCTAACTTCAGCCAAGTCCTACTCTGAGGCATTCAGGCACACAAGAACAGCACAGTGGAGACACAACGGACTCGGAAACACATGGCGCTGAAAGGAAGAAGTTTGACATTACCAGTGCAGCAGTAGCAGGGCTCAGCGCTCCTCTTTCTTTCTATGAGATGCAGAACACAGAAGAGCACGTAGGCAGCGTGTAAGAATCAGATCACACAGTAATTCTCCTTGCTTCAGTGACTGCTTTGCTATAGACAGGATTAACAAGTAAAGGTAATATTTCCTTGCTAGAAGGAAAAAGAAAATAAAAAAAGGAGGGCAGATGCAAAGGAAAGGACAGACAAGAAAAAGAGAAAAGCAATTGTCAAGACAGCAGAGAAATACAGACCTTTTTCCTACTGTACTTCTGGCAGAACTAATACATTTTCTGCAACTCTTCCTATTCAATGTTCCCACTCACCCTCAAGAAATGCATCCAGTGGGTTTACTACCACTGACCATTCTGCCTCTTCCAGACACACCTTGTTAGAGGCACACAGAAGGAGCATGTTTATTTTACAAACCAAGTAGTATTACTTGCTAACCTACATTTGACTGCTGGATGTGTATTGGATTCACTCCCACTCCAACTTTGCTAAACCGATGTGTCTGAAACAAACATTTGCTTCAATAATTTTTGCGAGAGTTAACTGTAGAGCACACAGACAGCCCTAGCACTGGAGGACAGGACCAGAGTAAAGGAGGAGCCAGCAACGCAGGGCAATGCAAGCCAGCACACACCATCACAGCAGCAGGAGGAACTCAAATCATGCTTTGGACACTGTATGCCTTTACAGGCACCGGCGCAGCTCCACGTGATCAGGCCCCTCACTTTCCTTACACTTGAACACCACTGATGAGGAAATACGAGCCCTAGCTGCACCATTAGGTCTTTGTAATGGAGATGGCCACTCGTGCACAAGCAGTGCCCCTGGATTGTGGGTGAGCAGGTCTTCTCAGTGCTCCGAAAAGCTAGCTGGTGAGCTACACCTGGCTGGGAAAGCAGCAGGCCCACCGAAGGATCACTGCTGGGACCCGCACTGCATCCTAATTTCTGAGCCGTGCTCAGAAAAATGAGGCATGCCGCTTTGTCACCTTCACCCACCTGCACCCCAGTGACCAGTGGGGACCAGGGCTCAAGCAACCTTGTACCACCAGTAACTTGCACAGACACAGTATGTGCAAGCACATGCACCCTGAAGGACGAAGGGCTGGGGCTGGCTCCATGTTGCTGGACCGCAATGGCTCCAGCTACTCTTAGCATTATATAGGAAGGGTTTCCTTACAGGGCCTAATTTCAGGGCACAGCGTGCCAGTCCACATGCTGCAGAAACACCTTGTGCTCTTAGCAACACAGCTGCCAGGCCACAAGCACAGCTGGCTGCAGAGACCAGAGCATCTTGCCTGCTATGTTTGGAAGCTATTGCTAATTGCTTTTGCCCAGATCACTGGCACCCTGGAAATGAGCAAAGTAAGAGACATAATAGTACCGGAGTATTGTTTTTCTCTAGAGAAAGTCTCCTCCTACTTTCAAGTCTGAAAGGAAATTTATCGCTTGGGCAACATTTTAATATTCATGGTGTTTGATATGCTCAACACATCAGCTGATCTGCAAATTTAAGAAGATACATTTAAAGAAGCATGTTCTTTCATCTCATTTTTTACAGATCTGAGAAAATAGAATATAAATACATATCCGAGACAGAAACTGTGCTGTGAGATTGTCCAGCCAACAGTCTCTGCTGGGGCTCTCAGAATTGCATCTGCCCTTTCACACTGCAGCCCATGCAAACGCCTACACATACTAACTTTTCCAAGTGTGAAAAACACCCACGTATTTAACTGCTATTATGGTATAAATTAAGACATCTTGTCTGGAGTGAAACATTCCTTTTTTTAAAAAAAAAAGAACAGGTGTAAGGTCATCAGATATCGAGGAAAAAAAACAACCAAAAAACCCAGTCACTGTTTGTTTCTCTTCTCCTGAAGACAATCACTCACCTGCTCAACTGCCACAACTTTGCCTTCTCCATCCTGACACTTCATGCAGTATTACTAACGTGAACAGAAGTTGGTCAAGAAAGTAAGTGAAACCCTTTGGCTTACAGGATATCCAATGCCAAATTAGGTATTAATGCTACCTTGTCACCTTAAAGATCTCTGTATGCAATTCCTGCAGCAGCTGGGAAAAAGGAACACTTGGAAAGAGAAATTAGATTGGGTTGTGCTATTAGGGGTATTTTCCTCACCAAGTGGTTTCTTTACATAGATCTTTAGAGTCAATTATGCCCAACCATAGGAGGGGATCCCAAGTTTTCCATCAAAATCATTGAAGCAAAATTGCTCATGTTCACTTCCGCTTTTTTCTGTGGTGCTACAGTAATTTTCTTTTTTTAAAGCAATCTTATCTCTGCCTGTCAGCCCACCGTCATTCAGGATAAAGCAACCACTACTCTGTTTCAGGGGGCACAAGTACTGTTACAGGAGCGTTATAAAGCCTTCTGTCTTTAGCATCTTACCTGGTTGATAACATATACTCCATAATCTAGCTGCTGCCTTTGGAGAATTGGGTGCAGGTAATAGAGCCAGTACTTCAGGTGTTCCTCTCGGTTCCTGAATGGTATGATTATTGCTACTTTCTGAAGTGCTACACAGTCCTTTGGAGTAAAACGACCTCCTCCTTTGACCTCTGGGTTTATTCTCGCCACTTCTTCCAGGTTCACAGGTTGGGAAAACTCCACACGTAGTGCACCAACTGGAAGAAAGGCACAGCAGAAAGCGAGTTAGCACACACAATCTGTTTCTCTGAGCACACATCCTTTACAACACATTGGTTTATTGTTGTGTTTTGTTTTTTAAAATGAGAGGTTTGGATCCAAGCAAAATCCTGACATTGCACGGAGTTTTTGAAGCCTGGACCAGCCGTACCCAAAGGAACCACACAACACCATCCAGAACAAACCCACAAATGCTGTGGCCTCGTGCAACCAAAAACCAACCAAGTTGCTGACACCAAGTGAGTTTTGAAAACCCTCCTATCTGTACGGCAAACGAACATCTGCACTTTTGTGGCAAGTGCACCACAAAACCAGGCTAGAAAAAAGCATCACCCTCTGTGCTCTCACACACCTTGCACAGCCCTGCTCTCCTACCAATGAAATTACTTACACCAAGGCTAGCTACATGCAAAGTAAACAAAACCCCCTTTCTTGCTTTTCTGTTTGATTGGTTGGCTGGTTGTTTTTTTCTTTTTTTCCTTATAGATACTTTCAAGTGTTCTGTAGGTATGCCCATTATTTATTAAAAGTCCTGTACCAGAACTGCTAAAAAATCTCATCCAGATTCGCATGTACATTGGCAATTCCCGTGCACAGTTTCAATAGCAGCAGCTCTTGAAACTGCCAAAATAATCTGTGCCAAAACTGTTGTGTAAAACTGAGAAGCCCCCTGGCACCACAGAGACGATGGCAGCCTCTGAGCTGATCAAGGCTGAGCTCAGGGAGACAGGGCAGTAACTATCCAGGGCACTCATATGGCTGATGAGACCTACTTTGCAAGACTTCAGCTCACATATCTAAATGTAATCTGCTTGCCAGGGCTTCTTTCCTCTGCCACACTGGCTCGGAATCAACCCCTCCTCAAGCCGTCCACTGGTCTGGGTCTAAACACAGCAATGCTGACCATAGACATTTTTGTGGATGCCCTCTCGTAACAACCATTCTGGCCTTTCCGTAGTACTTAGTTCCAGCTACTCCAGCCCTGATGAAGACACTTGCTGAAAAACCTAATGAGCGCACTAACTGCCTGCAGAAGGATCTCTCTTACTGCCATGACCTCTTCTCTGCAATGGTAAGCTAATAAATAGTGCTTTGTATGCACGCTCAGCTCCCAACAAAACCTCTGCAGTGGGTGGGGATGCTGAAGCCGTCGCGCATAAAGTGGAAGGCCTTCAACATGAACACTCGGCTGAGGTTCACTCCTTAAAAAATTGGCTGCTGTGCCCTGCCCCTCCATCTGTGAGTGAACACACACACACGTGTGTATGTACGCATGCACACATGTATTCTAGGCCTACCATTTCCTCTTTGCATTGGCTGATGAGATCCCCAGGTCCCTCCAAGGGCAGGCACAGAATACCACTGGCACACGAAGACAAAAGTGTGCCCGTATGGAGCCTCTTGAGAGGGGGACATGAGTGATTTTTAGAGCTCTGAAAGACAGTAGCAGTCACAACCAAACTTCTGGAGAAATAATGCTCTGGGCTCATAATGCATTCCCTGGTTATTGATCTAGAAGATGCTATTTTAGTTCAATTGTGCTGCTCCAAAAACCTGTGCTCACTCAGGCAGGAGATGGCAAGAAGGAGACTGGCCAAACAGGCAGAGTTGCTCAGTGTACCCCTGGAGGAAGCTTTGCTGCCTGATTCACAGCCTGCACAGTGGAGGAAAGACGTTGCAGAAACGAGCGTCACAGGCAGGATGCGTAGGGATCTCCTGATCTCTGCATTTTGCACAGGTTAAATAGGCAAGTTTGCACATTTCCCTCTCACACAAGGAGAAGGCAGTGATTTCTCAGCGCCCAGGCACTGGGACCAGCCTACCCACACTCTCATCACTCCTAAAGTTCCTAACTACACCCCCAATATGCCTCACGGCGCAAGCTGGGTTCTGCAGATGCCTGCCCTGCAGCTGCATAGCTGGGGACAAAGCCTGCTGAAAAACAGCTTGCAGGGAGAGCTGGAAGGGCGCTCTGCAGCGGGAGGAATGAGAGGAACTGGGGCAGGAAGGAACACATATTGGTATGACTGGAACCAGAGCTCAGTGGTGGCAGGATTGGGCCAGGCATGGCCATTCCCATGCCAGTGGGTCAGGCAGGGGACAGACATCACAGTAGCGAGGCCAGCAGGTGCGGGAGGGGGAGAGAGTGCAGGGTTCCTCTGAATTTGGTTATTACTTCCGTGTCATGGTGGCAAGGGCTCTCCTAGAAAGGGCTTTGGCTCACCCCCATGCCTGCTTCCCCTTGCCCATCTCTCTGCTCCTCAGTGTCACTTGACTAGCAGATCAGCACTCACAGTTAGGATGCCGCGGCACTTTTGTGCATTTAAAACAGCAAAAGGTATTGTGCTGGCCGTGGACAGGAACTGAGCATCTGTGCTCAAGGACGTTATTTTGCTTCCTTGCTCACACCCTGCCATCAGCAGCACAACCAGCCTGGTGGGACACTTCAGGAAGCAGCAGGGCGGAAACAGCACATCCCTTCGTGAGGCCCTGCCAGCCCAGCCCACTTCCCAGGCACTGACCAACTGCCGTCCCACTGAACATAAGGGCCGGCTGCTCCCAAGAAACAACGGTGATCCCCATCAGCCCAGGGGATACTTTCTAGTTTCATGAACAAAGACTCTCTTAATGTCTTGCACTCCTGTGCAGCATAAGGGGGTAGGAAATGAAAGTGTGCCATTTAGGTGAATTTACAGGGGAGATCTCCACTGGCAGCTTGTGAGCTCCACTTGGGCAAGGACAACCACAAAATTCTAGACACTGTGAACATGGCTTTTTGCAGGCTGGCACTCACCAGCCCCCAGGGCCAAACACTGACCTCTCATCCCACCAGCACTTCCTATTGTTTACCTTCAGGAGGCTGGAACCTCAACAAGGAAAAAATGAGAGAGGAAAATGCATTTAGGATAAAAAACAGCTGCGGAAGAGAGAGATTTAACACTTTCAGAGCCTTGAAGGATACTGGTGAGAAATGATCAGTACTGCTCCAACTCTTCAGATAATCAAATCAGTTTTAAAGGCAGCACATCGTCCTGCAAACGTTGCCCCAAGGGACACAGCGAACACGCAGGTCAATAAGGAGACCTCAGGCACTGGTGCTGCTCATGTACAGCAAGGTAGCTGCCTCCAAGACAGGCTTGACATGAACCACCTCGTTAATACACTCACTGGTGTCAGTAAGAACATGAAAATGTAAAAAAAACTTGAACAGTCTGAACAGCTAAAAGAAACTAGACTTCATGAAGCTATCTGGCTGACTAAAGCAAAAGCCACATACTACCCATTGCAAACTGATGCTTTGAGTTCACTTCCCAGGCTGGACAAAGACGAAGCCAAATCTGCAAACACAGGATTTCCAGACAGTAAGCAGTCACGATTCCAGTTGCTAATTTTAAAACATTTTGACCAAAATTTGACTACATGGATAGCAAGCAGCCCCAAAAGCAGTTCCAATCTCCCACAGACATAGACTCAGTACATTATCTACTAAAGCAAAGAAAATGTGCGAAGTTTGCTGTGAATGCTGTCCCACCAGCCAAAACTGTATCCCTATACATGTTTACTAGGTAAACTTTCCAGCCCGATTCACTCCATCTCAATATTTTCTGCTTCTGTTCAAGGTGACTGCCTGACATAAGAGCCACTGTATATTGAGTCCCTGCTGAAAACAGACAAGCGAGACAGAGCTACGTGGACTTGCAGCTGCAGTCACCCATCCAGTCCCGGATTTGCAGGCAGACACCTTTTGGGTTCAGAGTTACAAAGCTTCAACAAAGCAGCTTCAAAAGCCTCCATCGTACATTTTTGGCAAAAGAAAACCTCGAAAACATGAACAAGCAACTGCCGGAAGCTTGCAAAAGCACAGCATCAGATCGAAACACTTCAGAGATTGTCAAAGGAAGGCTGAGGTGGCAGTGGTAGGGTAAGAGAAACACACACACAAAAAAGCCAACCCCCTCCTGGTCCCCATCTCTGACACTCAGAAGCATTTCTGCTGAAAGGGAAGGTGCACAGGAAAAGTGTTGTGCAGAAACAAAGGCCAGTTACAATGCACACAAACAGGAAGCAGCTTCGCACATAAAGCAAAAGGTGAGGCTTGCAAAAAGCCAGAGGCAGGAGAACACTAGAGCCTCAGGAATCTGCCTCATAACCCCAGTGATCTTCTCATCCCCCACATGCACGCTTGTCACAACAGCTAAACCTCTTGCTGTGTGAGGCTGCCAGTACATGTCCTCCCCGGTGATCATCCTGCTGACCTAAACGAGGGGGCCTTCACACTGAAAGCCCGAAATTTGGTCAGTCTGATGCCATAATGAAGCCAAATGCTGCTCCAGCCTCCCTGGAGCACTGGAAGTGTTAGAAAAACTCAAGCAGCAATGCCCTGCAGAGCCAGAACTGTACTCTTACATCCCCAGGAGAGTAGTAAACAGGGTGGTGCCACGCTCCATCCAAGAAGTTGGTAGCGGGTGATACAACATAGGGCAGCAGCCATAAAGGGCAGCCCTGGAGGGTTCAGGTGGAATGAGCTGAGGGGGAAAACCCTACCCCAGGAGGGAAGTGCAGCCCTAGCAGCAAGAGATGGGAAGAAGGGCAGCTGAGTTCATAGGCAAGTTTGGAAAGGAGATCCAGCAGAATGAATTGCGCTCCCAACCACTTCACTGGGAAAAATGACAAACCTCACCTGCATGTTTTAAGCCGGGCACAAATTTCAGGTATTTAATTTAATGAGAATTAAAGCAAAAATGTGTAGCACAGAGGGTGTAAAAAAAATCTCCCCAAACAGAGCTGAAAAGAACATTTCCATTGCCCTGGCTAAGAGCCGGGCATTGCTCTGTAGCCACCAAGCCACGTGCACTCCTGCACTGCCATGCTCAGACAAACCTCATGCAAAAGTAAAGCTGAAACAGAAAAGCAGAACTCACAGAAAGGGGAAAAAAAAAACAACCTCTCTCTCTGCAGGGGCTCAGCAGAAAAGGGAAGGGCCCTTTGGCCACACCAAGTCTGTCCTGGTTGGGAAAACCAAAACCAGCTCCACCCAGAAAATGCAGGGGCAAGTCTCCCCAGGCTGTGGAGCAGGGGTCGTCTCAGCCCCTAGACCCACGTGGCAGCTCCAGGGCAGGCAGGCAGCTGCATCCCAGGGCTCAGCAAAGCAAGTATTTCCTTTTAAAATCAGGTAAACTACACAACTGTGCCAGCACGTACGCAGCAGCACCAGCCAAGTTTGAATCAGCATTCAGCCCCATGGTGGGTAGACAGGATCAATAGAAGGGATGGCCCTAGCACCCCTCACTTAGCTGGGTCCTCTGAACAGCCTTCTGTCCTGGCATGTGTCCCACCAGCCAAAAAAACCACGGAGACATCTCTATCTCCCTGCAAACTGGCCGACAGCTGCTGTCTGCAGCTCTTACTCCCTGATGAACATTTAAAAAAAAAATCCTTGCATTTGGCTAGAAATATCCCAGTGAGGGGAAAAATGCCTTCCCAAGGAGTGGGATACACTTTCTTTGGCTGGTCTACACTTGCAAAGTTTCATCCTCTTACAGATGTCTGCTATGCCAATGCAAGAGTCTTGGGTGGGCTCACACATCATCTGACATCTGCAACCATGGACCCCAAAGAGAAACAGCCTGAAAAACGTGAGGATGCATAACACACACTGGCAACACAGCGTCTGCAAAATGGCAAGTTTGCACGATTAACTGAGAAACTACAGCTGGAGAACAAAATTTCTCAATCCAACCCCAAAAGCTACCTATTCCAATGCAAGAGCTCACACTAGCATATGGTTTCTCTAAAAAAAAAGCAAGAAAGATTGTCATTTCCAGAAGAAGGTACTTTTCGGAGAGAAGCAAAGTCCTCCTCGGTGGCTCAAATCCAGTGCATGCTCACTGAAGTGGGTTTGAACCGTCTCCCTTTGAGCTGGGCAATCTGCATGTGATTAGCCCTGCTTGCTGCTGCCGCAAAATTAAATTCCAGGCCCTCAAACAGCAACAAATAAACAGAGAGGCCCAGATCAGAGAAAGGCTGAGCTGCCCCCCACCAGGAATCCCCCACCCTGCCACAGGGTAGGATGGGCAGACAGGAGCTCTCCTGGTTTGAGTAGAATCCCAGGGACTGGCTTCACCAAGGGCAGCTCCAAGTCACAAGGCAGGCCCCAACCCCCCTGTCCCATCCCATCCCACTGGTGGTGGCTGCACCTGGATACTAGTGCTGCCCCAGGGCTGGGGCACACTTCTCAGACCAGGCAAGCAAGCACTAGATGCCAGGTGAGGCAGAGGTGTATCTGTCTGGCTGAAACACAGCCAGGGTATGCACACCCCCAAAAGCACGGGGTGCTGCCAGCAGTGGAGCGGGTGGGAGGTGAAGACAGGAGCTTTGCATGTTGCAGGAAATGGCTGCTGAAACACTGTTGTTCCCAAGAGCACAGGTTAGCAGAAAGTCACCCCATAAAAGTGTTTACAAGAATATTTCCAACATCAGCAAGACATGTTTGTGGGTAAGTGCCCTCAAAGCAAGTCCAGTGACACCCCAGCCTGGGGACTGGTGGTAGAGGAGGTGATAAAATGCAGCCCTCTTTCAGACAAACATCTGCAGGGGCTTGGGGACTGCCCTGAGCTCCTGCAAGTCAAGTGCAGCTAGGAGGCAGCTGTTGCTATACCACAGGATCACCAGTGGCCATGGCCGCTGCTTGACCGTGTCTGGAGACACTAATCCGTGCGTCTGGGAGATGCTAATCCACACATGGCTCACCAAGTACATCTTCTTGCAGGCAGGGGCTCTCTACACTGATTTTCACAAAGGAAAACACTGTTTTGGTGGAGACAGGCTGAGCAGAAACTTCCTCTCACCTGGAGAGAGAGAGGCAAGCTGGACACTGACAGCTCCATCCATGTCCCAGAAGAAAACAGATCTTTGGCCCTGCCACTGCAGCACTGCTGTGAACTGGACGGCTACGTCCTGAAAGCCTCTGCAATGAAAACACCTCCTGCCCTGCAGAGGAAGATGTGCAGGAGGGATGAAGGGGAGCTGTAGATGCAGGATGCTGGCTGGAGAGGAAGGTCCACCGGTGAGGAGAGGAGGCAAGCGGCATAGTCCAGCAGCCCAGCACCTCGGCTCACTCGTGAGGCCACCAGGCCTAGAGCACCTCCCTGCTCAGGATTGTGTGGCCCCAGCCTGCTACCCTTTGGGGTGAGGGATGGGGGTGTTCCTCATTACAGCGACAATGTCCTCCATCTGCTAAGTGAAATCAGACTAAGCAGCTACACACCACAAGAGGAAAGTTGCAAGCTTAACTGAATTCTACATCCAAGTGCAGTTTGGGAAGCTGCAAGCGTCTGTCTCTTTCTAAACACAAACTTGGCCCAGTTTCCAAAGAAACTAGCTGTTGCCTTAGATCAACACTGGCAGAGAAACAAACATGTTACAAAACACTAGATGCACGAGAGGGAAAACTTTCCTTTTCACCCAAGCACGTCCTCATCTGTTGTATCGTGACCCTGATACAGCTGCTTTCCAGGAAGGCACAGTAACCTTCTGAGCGAGTCTGCAAGCCCAATTAACAGTCCTTGACCTTTACTTTGACCAGAGAAGAGGATGCTAAGGATGCTTTCACGAGAGAGGCTGCTCCCTGCCCGTTGAGACAGCCTTTGCTTCAGCGGCACAATGTGCTCCCAGTACATGGGTAGCAGTGGAGCTGTGTAGGCAATGTTGCCAGGATTGTCAATCTGCTCTGCCGCCAAACATCTTTTGGAAAAGTTTAACACAGTTTCTCAACCTCTCTTTTGAGGCCAAGGAATACTAACATTGAGCAAACTGGTCCACGTGTTAGCTCCCCTTCCCCCAGCTCTCTCCATGCTCTTCTCTTTGAGTTTCTGTTTTACGTTTTTGAAACAAGGCAGCGGAGAGGCACAGCACTACCCCAGCTTGCATCCATGAGCAAAGTAATGCCTATAGCACCCCGTCTGAGAGGGAGGTGGGAGGGAGCAGAGATAACAGAAAGGTTCAGAAAAACAAAAATAAAGTAAAGAAGACAAGTAAGTTCAGATGAGAGGAGGGTGAGATGCCATGTGTAAGCAATTCTTTCTCCACCGCTTGGTATCTTTAACTCACCAACAGATTCAGAGGCTCCTAGTTTCTGAGGCAGAAATTCCCCATAGGGAGACAGAGACTCCATGAATGCAGGGGGGCAATGTGACAGGAAACAAATCCCAGGCATGTCAAACCTGCCAAAACTACCAAACCCCACCAGCATGGTCACCACCAGAAGTCTTCTTAAAAACTGTTTTCAGCAACTCTTAGGTTTTCACTCTGTTGTCCCAAATCATGCTCTGCTACAACTCTTGCCAGTACTAAAACATCCCCCTATTCCCTCCCATGCAACGTCCACATATACAGGGGCCTCAAAACAGATTACTTATAAACTCAGTGACTGCTCAGTCAGCACATAACCTCTAAAGACTTCTGTAATATAGGCACTAAGCATCAGCATTTATTTGACAGGCTACCTGTGTCTCCTCTGAACAAATCTGAAAGCATCAAAATAGCCTCAGCACCAATCTTCAGCTTCTACAGTTTAGAGCTATTGCTTGCACTGACTACACAGGCATCAGAAGGGGTGCATCAAAGACAAAGCCCATGCCATAAGTCTTCCCCACTCCAACTGAGCAAAGGCTGCTCACCCAAAAGCTGGCCAAAGGAGTGCCTTTCTCTTGATGCTTAGCTTTTTAAATACGCCTTACTGGACTCCGGCATCTCAAAGAAAAAGTTGGTTTTTTTGCATGCCCAAGACCTCCCAGCAAAAAGCCATTTGGAAACTGTATTCCTTTTTAAACATTAGTGAAAAAGACTGCCTCTCTAGTGGTTGTGCTTCAGATAGATCACTGGTTCATATATTAACCTAGGCTTTTTTTTGGTTTTGTCAATATCCCTTAATTATTAGCGTTTGGGGTTGTCAGTTTTCTAAACTTAAACCTGGGGGTGAAAAGCTATTGAGCCAGACACCTGACTGCAATGTGTTTAGCACAGTTGACCATCTTTGCCATGAGAGGGTAAGAACGTATCTCTTCAGTCTGCCATCTCTTAGTAGTCGCACCTGGCAGCTAAATGAAGGTCAAAAATGGTGAAGGAGACAGCTGTATTCTAAAATAACCTGCATAAACAACACGTGTTTTTTATCAGGCAGGACTTGAAAATGGATATCCCTGAAATACAGATAAGCTTGCCCGTGAGATCATGCTTTGTAGACTTCTGGCACCAAAAGATAAGCACTACTTTAAGATGAGCTCTTCTGGAGAGGGATCTTTGTACCAAAGAACCTGCCCACTTCTCCACTCCCTCCTAAAAACAGCAGGCACACCATCATCAAAACCTCAAGACCTCACAGAAAAGACAGAAGAAAAAAAGTGTTTTTAAAGGATTGAGGCCAACATATATACTACTTCTATAGGGTGACTTCTTAACATTTTCATTTAAAAAAAACACCCAATATTTTTTTACAGCTCCTAAAGAACATAACAGTTTGGGAAATGGACACCTGCTGGATCTATATGGATTTACTTGCTTTTTGTCTTCTTAGAGGATAGAATTTCAAGACAGCAAGCAGGCTATGCTTCTCAATATCCCATTTAGGACACCCATTGGCACACAGCTCTAAACTGGAGCATAAATCCAAAATGCTTATATTACCTTGTATTAGAGAATTTCATAGCTCTTAAGGACTTTTAATTCAAAGTTGAATTATGGTATTATTTCCCCAGGCCTGATTTATGCTTTTAAATTATAAATACAGGCAAGCGAACCATAAAAGCCTTTTAAATTTGGCAGCTTCTTGTACAGATTAAACCCCATTCAGCTGATGCATTTGCTGCAGAGACAGACAGCAGGGACTGTAAACTACTCTCTCTAAACATCGCTAGAAAGAAAACTCGGGGGCCTCTGATATGAGTACCTGGCTATTTGACCATCCAAAAAGCCCGAGCAGCTCAGTCACACTTATCCTATGTGATTCATCACATGCTTCCCAACAACAAGGGGGAGGATGTGGGCAGAAAATAAAATTTAAAAAAAAAGGATGAGATACATTTCAATACATATGCAGAGGGAACGAGGCAGTTGGAGCTACTTGTTCCCATTAGAGCACTTCTCCATGGCTTTGGGAAGGTGGGAATCACAGGAAGGTGCTTGCTGCTTCCTGCTTATTATGTTCATATATGTTCATACTGATAAGGAACTTTGTGTATCAAAAGAAGATTAATTTTTTTAAGTTCTGGGTGGGTGAATTATGTGTCTGAAATGCCTGTGGAGTGCACACCTCTCCACCCCCCACACTGGCCTTGGAGATACATGAGATGTTGTTCAGGGCAGACAGCTCTGACCAATATCTGAGGCATGACAGGGTTGTTTTAAAAATGCTATTTGCTACCAAAACTTGGAAAGAGCCGAAAAAATAAACAAACCCATCTGGTTTCTCATCTACATTCCGGTTACAAACCTTGAAGCCAGGACAGTACCAGTCTGCATCTGACTGCATCACCCGCAAGTCCTGCAGGTAACACAGCTAGAAACTATTTGCCCAATACAGTGTGAAAAGTCGGTTTCTATATGTCCCTGTAGCTCTCTAAACATCTGTAACCACTTTCATTCAACCTTTGGCGGATTCCGCAAAATGCACTGAAGATGTTAAAAGGATGGTATAAAATACTTTAATTCATCCTTCAGCGACAACTAACTCTGATAACTCTTTGAATCTTGTGGATACTAAGAGCATTTCTCTAAACTCCAAGCATTTCAAAAGCACATGACTCACTCCTGAGAGGATCAGGATAAGTGGAGACCATTTAAAGCAAAGCCATATGCATAAAGGGCTCCAACATCCACTCCATGAGGTCATGCTTGCACAACAACTTTCAACTTAAAGTGATTTACGGGAAAAAAAGTGAAAGATATGAATCAAAAACAATAACAACAACAAAAAAACACAGCATAGTTCCTTTTAGCGACCTCAAAACCACCTTCCTAAAATAACAAACCAATCATTTGTAATTTATATGCCTAGATCCATAAACAGCTGACCAGCAAGAAACGAGAGAAACTCTGAATTTCTGTGTCGGTTTCGTAAACTGAAAACCACAGGTAGCTTCTCAGAAGTCTCTTCTCTCATGGTCTCTGGTAATAAAGGTGCCCGTGCTAACACGGCTTGAGATAATTCCCAGTCCCCAGACGCTAAACAGCTTGTGACCAGTCACTGTCAACTGGAACGTCAGCAGGTTACAGCAACGAATTCTGCCTACACTATAGGTAAAGTCTGTTCAGGAACAGCAGTTACAAACAGCAAGGTGGGTGGCAGTCCCGGAAAGGGAGGATAAAAGCTGAAATTCCCATCACCCCCACCTCTGCCCTGTGACAGGGCCAGTGGATCAAACAGCTACAGGTGACCCGTGTAAAATTAAAAACAGCAGCAGGCTGCCACCCCAAAACAGGCTACCTGCCTCCCAGCAGGCCTGGGAAAGGCCTGTGGAGAGTGCAGCACTGGTGCAGATAAAACAAACACCAGGCTGCCACCCCAAAACAGGCTACCTGCCTCCCAGCATCCCAGCAGGCCTGGGGAAGGCCTGTGGAGAGTGCAGCATTGGTGCAGATAAAACAAACACCAGGCTGCCACGTATCAGGATAATGCATCACAGGGCCAAAAATGTGGGAAGCGCCGCTGGGATGCATTACAACTGTATTCATGACCCTGCCTCACAGCACATTTTTAAATCCATGCTGCTCATCCAGCAGGTCTGTGCACACAAAAGGCTGCAAAAGCCTGCCTGGCGCAAACAGCCCGTCTGACCCTTCCTCTGGGATTGCACAAGAGGAGTATTTGGGGTAGAGTTCCCAGAGGAAATTACCCAACCTCTTCTCTAGCAACCTGAAAGAAAACCCAGCCGGGCAGGGAGCCCAGAGCTGGCCCCTGCCTTCCGCAAGCAAGCAGCCTCTGCTCGGTCCCCCCAACATCACCGGGGATTCTCCCACAATGACCCTGTGCCAGGCAGCACGCCACTGTCACACCCATGGAAGGGGGACAGAATACACTGGAACAGTTTGTACAGGGAAGGTGTGAATGCCCCCCTCCCTGGAGGTGCTCCAGGCCAGGTTGGATAGGACCTTGAGCAATCTGGTCTGGTGGGAGGTGTCCCTGCCAATGGCAGGGGGGTTGGAACCGGATGGGTTTCACCCAGACGAAGGTGCTCAGGGTCCCATTCAACCTGGTCCTGAGCACCTCCAGGGAGGGGCTGGAATGAGATGGTGTAAAATTGAGCTGGATGGAATTGGAGCTGGTTGGAGTTCGCTGCAGCTAGATGATCTTTGTTGGGACTAGATGCTCCTTAAGGTCTCCTCCCACCCAAACCATTCCATGATTACACGACATGAAGGACCCTCCTCAAGCACACCGGCACCCGCCGTCGGGGCAGCCCAGTCCTCCGGGCGGGAAGGGACGCCGTCCAGCACCCCGCCCGCCCCCTCCTCGTCCCCGCAGCGGCGGTACTCACCGAGCAGCGGGGAGGTGTCGGGGCAGGGTGGCGTCGCGGCGGGCGGGGGTCGGAGCCGAGCGGCGGGAGGCGGCGGGCGGGACGGTGGCAGCGAGAGGTTGGCGGGCGGCGGGCGGCGCGGCGGCGGCTCGGGGCTGCCCGGCGGCCCCAGTGCGCTGCCCGCCAGGTAGTACAGCAGCGTGGCCGAGAGGTGCAGCGCGCAGAACGCCACGAGGAGGCGGCAGGCCCGCTGCAGCGAGGTGCCGGGCAGCGACGGCTCCTTCATGCCGCTACCCTGCCGGGGAGCGCCGCCCGCCCCGCTCCGCGGCGACGACGACGGACTACAACGGACGACGACCACGACGACGACGGACGACGACGACGACGACTGGGGGACGACGCGGGGGCGGGGGCGACTCCGCCCGCCGGGGGCGGCTCCGGGGCACCGCGCCCCGCCCGCAGCCACGGCGGGACCACCCTCGCCCGGCATCCCGCCCCGTCCTCGGCATCCCGCCCAACATCCTCCTCCTCCTCTTCGGCTCACCGCCCCCCCCGCGTCATCCCGCCCCAGCATCCCGCCCGGCATCCCTCCCCTCCCCCTGCATCCCGTCCCGGCATCCCCCTTCTCCCCAGCTTCCCCCTCCCCCGGCATCCCGCCCCTGGCGTCTCCCACCCCGTCCTCGGCATCCCACCCGGCATCCCTCTCCGCCCCACCATCCCTCCCTGGCATCCCCCTCCTTCCCGGCTTCCCTCCCTTCGTCATCCCGCCCCAGCACCCCACCCCCGGCATATCCCACCCCGTCCTCTGCATCCCGCACGATATCTCCCGGCACACCATCCCGTCCAAGCATCATCCTTCTCCCCGGCTTCCCCCACGGCATCTCTCAACCCGCTCTCAACCCTACCGGTATCACGCCCCCAGTATCCCTTGGCATCATCCTCCTCCTCCGCGGTATCCCGCCCGCCATTCCATCCCGTATCACGCCCCGTCTGCGGCGTCGCGCCCGGGATTCCCCTCCTCCCGCCCCCAGCATCCCTTCCTGGCACCATTCTCCTCCCCGGTTTCCCCCACCCCGCCGTATTCCCCTCTCGGCATCCCATGTTAGCATCCCTCCCGCCTCCGCCCGCGGCGGCCGAGCAGCGCCTGTCCGTGCAGCGGCGCTGGTCCCTGGGCACGGACCTCTCTGGCTTTGCCGCGGGATACCCGGCAACGCGGGGTACAACCCCGGCTGCAGGATAATTCGGGTCACTGTAGCACCATGCACAAACGTTCGGCTTCAGCAGAGGGCGTAAGGGGCAGCTGCGAGCTCCTGTGGGGTCACGAAGTCTGTGTTTGTGTTCATGTCCCTTGAAGCATTGCAGATGGTCTTCATTTGGAATGACTAAGCATAAGCTGTAGTTTTCTGTTAGCCCAGCAGAGCTTGTTTCAACAGGTTTTCTGCAAAGCGAGAAGGGCCAAGACCACCTTTTTGTTTAACAAATCACAGGACCCCGCAGTGGCAGCGGCAGGGCCTTCTGCAGGAGGTCTCCAGCCAAACATCCTGCTTGGAGCAAGACTATTGCCAGCAGTAAGTGAAGTCAGCTCTCTGGTTTTGTTCCTCTGTGCCCTGAAAGCTGCCCAGCATGGACATCTCCACCTCCCTGATGTCGTGTCCCAGAGCTGCCTCACATTCCTGAGGAAGGAGTTTCCTCGTGTCCATCATTAAGCCAGTAAAGCTTCAGCGTCATTAAGTCAGTATTGCCTGGGCAAGCAGGTCTGGGCACCATCCAAGACCAGCAGCAGTGATGGCAGGAGGGTTTAGTGCTGTCCTTCAGTGAGAGCAGTGACAGTCAGGTAGCCAGGACTAATCTTGTTGTTCCGCTGAGCACTGCAGGCACCTTGTTCACAACTAACTGGAGACAGGTCAGTGGGCATCAGTGACTCACAGGGCAAGCAAGACTTACAGCTGACCAGGCAAAATCCTGCTGGTGGTCTGGCAGGCTCACATGGATCTGGTTAGCCCCATGAGCCTCAAGTGCTTCAGGGACACCAGGTGCCGCTCAAGTGGTTTTCAAGTGCAATAAATAACTCCTGCCAGTAGTCCTTAATGCTGCTCTTTAATGTTACTGTTTATTTTGTCTCATGAAAGTAAAGTCACTGCAAGGAGAAGTGAATCTACATTCTTCTCATTGGTTAAAACTACTTCCCAACACACACAGGCACCACTCCCATTTCCCTCAGCCATCGTGGTCTGCTGATTTCAGCAGACTCCAGTGCTGCTTGGTGGGCTGCCAAAGTGCTGGTTTGCAGAGCTGGGCTCTCGTCCAGCATCTTTGGATGCTCCTTCGATATTCATTCAATGACCACTCACAGGTACTCTTCCAGATTAATATGCTGTCTGTGGTCTTTGAAGAAATGTACAGTGTCCTATTATTTGGCCTCCAACTACACCACTGTTTCTTAGACTCAAGACTGGCACTCTTCTGTGAGATCAAATGCCGCATGTGACTGTTTCTCTTAGTTTGTATTGAGGTTTGGACCAAGTGGGCTTCACCAGATCAATGTTTTGTCATCTGATCCTATGAACTACAGCTGTTCACTGCTACATACAAGCAAGCACACATGCTTTTTTTTATTACTGCCTGTGATAAAAACTAGCAGGGCATGGTTTCAGTTTGTGATGGTGTGCTGAGAAAGCAAGACCAAGAAGAGAGTGACCAGGAAGTACGGCTGTTGCCATCAGTGGGAGTCTGCACTCATCTTTAAAAATTAATCTGGACAGAATCTACATTGCTCTGGGGCAAAGGAGTTTCCTTTTTCTGACAGGACAAGGAGCAGACTTCAGGTCTCAGGGTCTCTTTGCGCTTTCCAAGTGGCTTCCACTAACCACATGAAAGCTCCTTTGGAAGACGGACATTGTTTTCACCATGAAGAAGATTATTATCCTGTAGTCAAGGCGCATGACCAGAGACTAGACATCTACTTCCTCTTTTCTGTTCAATTACATATTTCTCAGTTCTTTGTGATGCCTTCTGCAAGTCAATCTAATAATCACCTTGTGCCCTGGATAAACCTAATGCTGTGAGTATTTATGATGACAATGCTGGTGTCTGTAACACTAATGCCATCACTGCTTCTAATATCAGTCAACGTTCAACTAAGGACGAGCTCATAAATTGACTTCTTCAACGAGAAAACCCAGTTTTCCAAGCCTTCAGACATCTTTTATGTATCAATTAGCAAAAGAGAACCCAGCAAAGTGACTTTCAGCAGACCATTCTTCAGAACTTACAGGTCAGTCAGAGTTTCCATGTTTCACTGCCATCAGCAAACACCTGGACTTGTCCTAGTAAAATTTGTCTTTCATTTCTTTGACATTTAAAACAGGCACTTGTAGCGAAAGCTTCTTGTAGTGCATTGAGAGTCTGACCTCAATTGTGACTCAAGGTAGGCTCAGTTTGGTTTGCCGTGACATTATTATGTACGTCATGTTTTAAATTTTGCAGGCAATAGCAAAAAAAGTTTGTGTTCAGCGCAGTGTTCAGTACAAATATCAGAGGGTTAGGAAGTGTCTAACACATTTTTTCTGTAGGTCCATTGTAGCACCCTACCATGAATGCCTGCTATGTTTTGCGTGAGTGGTACAAAAATATTGCCATTTTTCCATGGGACCTCTGTCTTTCTTACACTCAATACAGCTCTGCAAGTAGAGCAGGGCTTCGTGATGAAACAAGCCTCTGTTGCAACCAGGAATTATTTGCACTCTGTGCACACGGAAGTGTGCAATCATTTGTGTGTGGGTAAATATAGGCATTTAAGCCTAAGTACGTAATGGCACACCTATTTTTTGGTATAGAGGTAACATGTCTCACTGAAACCATGAATGAGGAAATTAAAATACCAGCCCTAAAGGAAAAATGCATATGTGCATGCCCTTAGCAAGGTCCGTCCATGAATGCTGTACATCAGCTCTCTCCAGCTTTTCAACACTCTCATCTCCACCCTAGCCCAACCTGTGAAAAGGCCTTAGATATCTTACTTTACCAGTCATACCCAAATCAACTTCTAGCTTCCTGAATTCATTGTGGTATTTATGTTCTCTTCTGCTGAAGCTATTTTTTAACCTTTTTCTCCCTACAAAGAGCTGCTATGTGACTAAGTTGCTCTCCTGCACATGAATGCATCTGTCCACCCACCATACCTAATGACTCGGAAATCTGATGTTAATCAAACTTGGCAGTTGGAATATATCATAAACATCCAAAATACTTGCTGAAACAAGCCATAATGGTGAAACAGAGTGAAAGTTTGCTGATAACATGGCAAGAATTTTGTAGCCAGGCATGAAAGTATGAGAGGTAAGAGGGAATTTTTAAACCCCATACTCTTAGAAGAAAAGAAAAGCAAAGTTCTGAAGGAACATGGCAGAATCTGGGAAAGTATATGAATATAATGCAAGTGTAGGGGCTTGAATCCTGCAGCTCATGGAAGGATTTGTTTCAGCGTGATCTAGCTTCCCAGACCCATGCTAATGCCAGTGTTTGAACCTTGGGGGTATCACCAACAGCTGCCATGGGGCAACTGATCCTTGTCTGAAGAGCAGTGTGTGGTCATCACCAGCAGCGCAGGGCTGTATCCACACAGAAATACCCTATGGCCTGGTCTACAGCAAAACATGGCCCCTCTGAGTTGGTGGCTTTGAGGAGCTGAAAGTGACTGGGACAATAAAGGCACAGGAGCTGTTCTAGCTCTTCCAAGAATCTCTGTGTCAAGCCTCACAAGCCCTTTTCTAGCCAGGGAGGACATAAAAAAGCACAACTCCCACAGCATTCTCCTACTAACTTAACCCAAGTTCATCACGTGTCATGTTGGCTTCTCCAGGGAGAATGGGAATTTGGGCTTATGACCCTACCTTTCAGTGTAGTCATGGCAGCCTTGAGCATCCTTGAGGACAGAATCAGGCCTTATACGTATGAGTAGCCTCATATTGCACTGAGCTGAAACCCAGTAAGATCACAGGAGCAAAAAACATCCAGCATACCTCCCCAGGGCATGAAAGTGGTGCCTGGGATGAGCCCAGCTTGGGAGAGATGCAGACAAGGAGAGAAAGGAAAGTAAGGTTGGGATTTGGGGAAGAGCCAGGCAAAGAAGGCCAGAGGACGCTGGTGGGTGGGAGCAGGGCTGTGCACTCCACACTGCATGGGGGCATCTGTGCATGAAGCTCCCCACTTAACAAGTGCCTTCTGCAGTGCACCGAGCGCCGGTGTGGATCCCGTGTGTGCGCTGGGCTCCAGTTGTGTGGTGCGCCGTGCAGCTACCTACATTCTTGTGATGAATTAGTGCAACTCCCTTGATAGAAACACTGCTTCCAAGAATGCCAGCACAGGACATGTATATGCTCCATCTCAGTAGTGTGGGATGGGGGGGATCCTCTTTGAGGTCATTGCCCTCAGCAAGTCATACAAAACCCAAGTGTATTGTCTCTCTGCACCCCCCCCCCCCCCCCCGCCTCACTCTGGGGCATGCTGAGCAGGTGGGTGGACGAGCACCACAGCAGACAGGCACATTCCTCTCTTTTTTTTCCAGTGTAGCAGTGTGGAGCTGTGCATTAACATACAGCAGGGGCCAGAGGCAAAGGCATGGCTCTGTGTTGCCTGGAAGTCACACTGCCACAGAGCCACGAGGCTCAGTTCCTGGCATGGGTCCCTGCTCTCAGCGTACTGCTCAATGAGGCCACCACTTGCTGTTATGTGGGCTGCAGAGCTCTTCTGCCAAGGTGTTTGTTTAGGAGTGTTGGGAAGAGCTGGATTCAACTGGAGGGAGAGGTAGCAGCAAGGCAGGCAAAGAGCAGAGGAACAAGTGAAGAGAGGCAAAACTAATAGCAGCATCCAGCTGCCCTTTGTTGAAAGCCCAGAAGAGTCAAATCAGGGACAGCAGCACTGTCTCTGTAGAAAGAAGGCTCATGAGGCAACAGAGAAAAAGCTTTGTCTACAATTTGCAATGCTTATTACTTGAAATAAAAGCTTGAAACTGGTCCAACTTGGCATAGTGTGAAACTCACAGTTGATATTGTATTACAAACCTAAAAGTCTTTTTGCATTGTTCCTCTTTAATTTCTGCTGCTTACAATGACTCAGTTTTCTGGAGTGGTTTTGCACAGTGCAGCAATTTGGGAAGGATGCTGAGCAGCCCTGAAATAGCAGCTACTGACTTAGACCAGTTCCTGCTAACTTTCTTGCATCCTTAACAGTACTGGCAGGTCCTGCTGCAGGTTTAGGCTGTCCCATACTTGTGACAGGAAATGTGCATGTCCCTGTGCCTCTCTGCCAGCCCTATGGGGCTGACTCCTCTCATTTTAGTTGTAGCTGATCCTGTGACAAATGTACGCATGCCTCTTTTAAACTGGATAATGCTAAGTTTTGTTGCATGTCTTAGGTCCCATTTTGTGTGCTCTGCTTGGCAGAGAAGTGAGGATAATCCTCCACAGTCAGGGCTCTCAGAGTACAGGGAGAAGCCTGTAGAGCTTTGGTTGTTTGGGCTGAGGAGTGCAAGAATAAGAATATAACTTCATCTGCCAAAATCTGACTTCAAAACCAGCTCAGGCTGAGTCACTGCTGCACTTGCCTAGTTACTTACAAGACTTCTGTTGGTTTGGATGGCTTCTTCTATAGTACTTCCTATAACAAACACCCCGAATCATGTGTTACAGCAATTTAAACGTAAATCCATTACAACTGTGGTCAGGCTTTGTACTTGTCATTATAAGCAGTGCATTTCTTCTTTATGCACTGCTTTGCCTTCTGGAAGAGATAGCAGCAAGAATAACATCTGTTCAGAGGTACCAGGACCTGTATGGGCACTTGAACAGTGTATTTTCCAGAACAGAATCTCCGATGAAAGTTAAGCACAAAGATGTGGTTTGGTGCCACTGTTGATCTCATTTTGCCTGACAGGTTCACAGGGAAGAAACTTCACACTATCATCTGGCTACTCAAAAGTAAGCTGCTTGCAAGGCTTATATTTCTGCTCTGATCTACCAGAACAGGTGTAGATGACCATGGTGTGAGAATAAAAACTAAAGCAAAGATATGAGTTAACTGAGCATATTGCTATCTCAACATGAAAGAGACATCTCAGAGAACTTTACTCTGCAAACTGCAGTTCACTCTGCAACATTTAAGAAGAATAGAAAACAGAAACTGCAGGAATTTGCTGGAAGAAATAGGATTAGTTTCACTGAGGTGATGGTGCCCTTCTGTTCAATGATACTTATTGTGGCTCCCTCCTAATGTTAATTTGTACATATCCAAGCGGTTAGTAGGTAATTTTGGAAAAAATTGTATCTGCACAGTAGGTGGGCTCTCAAGTCAGAAGTAGCAGGTAACCTCAAGGACACAGAGTTCTGCTTTTAGCACCTATGTGTGAGACCTGCTTTTTCTTTCTCTGGCAATTTAGTGACAGGTAAAGTGCTGAGCGGTGTGTGTGCCTGCGCATCTGTTGTATAAACATCACACTGGACAGTGTTTCAGTCCTTGAATTTTCTTCAGATGGATTGTACACGTGTAGAAGAAAGTGGAGACAAGTCCAAATGTTACCAGCAGCAATGTGGAAAGTTGACCAGGCACGTGTGGGTGACCCTGTTGCCAAAGGCCTATGCAAATGCAGCGTCACTGAACAACATCCCGTCAATGCACAGCAAAACAAAAAACTTACCTGATTCTCTTACAGTGCACTTCTCTTTATAGTAATTTGTCCTGGTGTTATTCTGGACACTTTAGTAATTGGCACACTGGGAAGACCAAGTCTCTCCTGCAAAAGCCAAGTGATCTCCTCCACAAATACCTGCTAAGAGCAGTTGTCACTTTGAAGGGCAGAGATGGCATATGCAATACCCATTTTCCTCCACTGTGGTGCTAAATTCAGGATGATGACAACTTTCAGTCCTACACAAGATGTATTTAGCAACACTGAGAAAAAAGAAGAGCAAAAGACTGAGGCCCCGTACAGGTCTGTTCATGCAGAAACAAATTTCAGGGGGGAAGACACTTTGAAATCTGACTGGGTTTTTTTTGTAAATTACAGAGAGTGCAAGTTTCCCGGTAACAAGAGTGAACATCTATATGCTTGGGATAGCCAGTATGCCTTCCCTTGATAACAGCATCCAGGTTAACTGTGTCAGCTCACAGCAAGAGTACACAGTCTCACAGTGGTCTCAGCCCTGCTAGCTCAGAGCTCTGCCCATCCAGACCAGGCACAGAGCCTCATTCCCTCCCTTACACCAGCACGGTAGCTTGGTTTACCCCATAACAAGCATTTATTGGGGGAAAAACTAACTTCACGGTGTTTTGCTGTTTTATCTGCTGGGGATTTGGACACCTGTCTTAACGTAGGAACACATGGGAAAAGGAAGGTTAACACTGTCCTTAAGCTGCCAAGGAGCTGCAGGGCATTTGCAGACTGCAGGTGCATTCAGAGTCTGTCTTGCAGTCCAGAGGCCCGCACTGGCAGAGACAAACCCGAGGGAGAAGGGAGGCCAGCGTCCTTGGGACGAGCCGCAGCACCTTCTGCTCGGCTACAGTGACTCCTGCTGGCGGTTGAAGCAGAGGAAAAGAGTGCGAGACGGATGCCCCCCTCACCTGCTGCACCTCCAAGGTCCAGTGCGCAACCTGGCTTGGTGGGAAGCTTTAAGATTCTCCAGACAACGTCACCTTGGCCCTGTCCCCTCTGCTGGTGGGAGTATTAGCAGGCAGGAGGACTCATCTGTGTACTCACCCTGTCTTGTGCTTTCACAGCTGAAAGTGTCACTAGGACATTTTTGAATTATTAGAGAAATAATGAGTGTTACTCACAGCCTGCCACGTGGGAGTATTTACACACAGTATTAAACTGAGCAGGGAGGCAGACATAGGTGTGGTCTGGATCCAGAAAGTCTGGCGAAATTGCCAGGAAGTGGTGATGGCTGATCCCTGCCCCACTTACACAAGGAGACCTCCTCATATGTGAGAGTTTGGCTCCCCTGTATATCCAAAGGAAAACCTCTGGTCATCTGCATCTCCACTGGTTTTGCATGCAAAGGAGAGAAATAAATCGGGCCTTTTCCTTCCTACTCATGGGGACACCTCAGAGTAAGTGGAGAGGCAGAACAAGACTACTGTTGTCTCTGTAGAACCCATCTGGAGGCAGGAAGGGAGCTAAGGATGAAAATGAGTGTGGCACTTGCCCTCCTCTTTTTGGCTTGCTCCTCATACAACAGGAGGAGAGACTGTGGGCTCTGGGCTTGGGCTGCATGAGCAAGACCGATCTCTGTTCCCAGGGTACTAGAGTGTTTCTGGGTCCCTGGTATTTGCTACCATGCAAAAGCCCTGGGAGGAGCAGCACAACAGGAGGTTAAATATTGGTGTGAGTACAGCAAGCTAGGAAGCTGAGAACAGCCATCAAATCCAGAAAAGGCAATAGATAACAGAAAAGAACAGGCAGGTGCTGGGTGGAGCAGTGACGACACCAAGGCCACACCACAGATAAGGCCACCCAGCAGACATGGGGCAAGAGCGATGTGAAGCAATCCAGTGTGGCCTCCTGCCATCAGTGCCCAGCCAGATAGAAAGCCTGCAAACAGCATCACGGTCACCCAGGAGGGCAAGGCGTGATAAGGGCTGGCAATGCAATGAGTGAACCCAGGCGTGCGGCATGGACACGGGCAGCTGGGTGCTGGTCAGTGTGTGGGAACACAAGCAAAGACAGGGGCAACACATAAGCAAGCATGAGGTTGATATTGGCAGTAGAAGTCTCCTTCTTATTTCTATCTTATTTCTATCTCCAGCATAGTTTCTCTGCCTTGCTGTCTCTCGCTCCACAAGTGAGTCTGGGACTTCATACCTGCCCTTCTTTCCCTTCTTGCAAGGCTCTGGCATGCAGGAGTGCGCTGAGGAGGCAGCACAGCCAGGACACTCACCCCTGCCCAAGGAGAAGCTGGAGAGGAGTCAAAGGGCAGCCCAGATACAGAGGAGGAGGAGAAGTTCCCCTATGTGCTTCCATACTGCTCAGAGCCCGGGATCTGCCGGGGAAAGTAGATGGGTTGTCCTCTTCCTGATACCTGCAACACTGAGAAGGAAAGCCGAGGCTCGAATGCATGACTATCATCTCAGACATAGCTGGAGTTGCGTGGCCAGCACGAGGGCAAGAAGCCAACAGAAAATGTCCTGTCCCACCCATGGAAAAATTTCCCAACCTCTTCTTCAAGGAGGACTGTAGGCAGGACTCTCATTAGGGGCTACAAGCCTGTGCTTGAGAGACAAGGAGGAAAAGCAAAACCAGTTTGCAAGATGTGAGTTCCCCTTTGTCATCTTTTACCACATCATTTTAATTTGCTCTGTGAGGGCAGCGGCATTTGAATACCACAGAGGAATCAGGTGGAGGAAGATTGTCCAACAGGTTTTACCCAGCACCACATAACATGGTGCCTCTGGTACAGAGAGGATGCAGACATTTCCTGCCTCCCTCTACCTGAGGCAGGCAATCTGGAGCATACAACATGCCCCAGTTGCATAATCCCAGCTTGTCACTCCTGAACTGCTGCCAGCACGACCATTGAACCAGGCAATGCTTGGGACCAGTGGTACAGCATGGTTCTCTGCCACAGCAGCATTGGAGGCATCATGATCAGCATTTGGGTGGCTTTTGCTCTAGTAAAAATGTTGAAGAATACCATAAATGCCCGTGACAGTCCTCACCTAGGGCTGTGATGTGTGTTAGTGTGGGATCAGCTTACAGCAGATGGCTCCATAACATCCAATAGTTGAGTGTTGGCTGGGACCCGATTTGCAAGGAAATACACCTGTGTGAGCTGAAGAGTGAGAGCTGCTCTGTCCCTAGAACCCAATGTCCTGGGGGCAGGGCCCTCCAGGTTTTGCTCACCAAACCTTGTGCACAGCAAGGTATCCATGGCTTTGTACGTGGGTCATAGAGGATGGCGGTCTCCCCACCTCCCTGCTAGTCCATATTGCTCACCTTCCAGGGTAAGTTTTCTTTCCTAACTCTCAACCTAAAAATCTCAGGATTACAGTTTTTGCCTGTTGCTTTTTATTCTGTCATCTGGCACTAGCAAGAAGAGATTTACTCCATCAACTGCCCTTCCTGATGTTGTAGTCTGCTATTAGATCCCCTGATGTCCTCCCCAGTGCTAGACTAAACAAGCCTAACAGACCCTCATGTGCCTCAGGAACAACTGCTAATGCAGTTAAATATTTACTTTAGTTGACGGATTTCCAAAGTGGAATAATTAAAAAAAAGCTAAACGTTGTTGAACTGTGTGAACTCCATAAAGAGAGACTATAAAAGGTGTGTACAACCATCTCGGCAGAGCAGAGGGATGGTTCGGCAAGGGGAGCCCTAAACTGGTCACTTTCCCCCTTATCAAAACCCAGTCACAGCCCTGTTGAGCTGGGCGGAAGGATCATCCAAGGGCACAGATAGAAGCAGCCCTGTGCAGGGTCCATACCCCTATGGCCATGGGGGATGCTCACCAAGTTGTTCCCTCTTGTCTCGGCCAGTAGGGGCTGGTGTGTAGCTTCCTAAACCTCAGGTAAGGCTGTGGGGAAGAAATGTCTGAGCAGGGGCATGGTCAGCTAGCTCCTCAGCAACTGCAAATGTGCATACTGTGAGCATCTGGAGCTCTCCCAGCCTGCTGGTGATTTCTGCAGGACACCAACTCCTTTCTGTAGGACACCAACCTCCTTGACTGCCCCTTGCGCACACAGCACTTCCTACCTGCCTCCATGGTGAAGGAGGCCCTCTGTTACTTCTGGCCCAGATTTCATCTCAGCAAGCCTGTCCCAAAGGAGTTTTTTGTCAACACTGGTCTTCAGTTACAACACCAACTTACCACATAGTGGTCCTCTTTTCCATTATTCACCTTTCCCAATTGATTTTGATTCACCAGAGGAAGGTGGGGGCAGATATGGAAAATTCAGCTTCTCAGAAAGACAGATGTAGAACATCCAGTCTTGTAGGTGATGTAGCTGGCATGTTCTGGGATGGTAACACTTGCTGAGAAGTGCTTCACTGAAGACCTGGCATCTCTTACCACTGAGGATCCTCTGCAGTCTCTCTGTCCTCTCCTTGCTGTGTTTACCACCTCTTTGTTTTTAAAATGGATATCCACAGCCGACTTTCGTTACACTGAATCTTATGATAAAAATTGTTTTACTTTGTCAATCTCAGCTGCAACCATTGATGTGACCAAGCTGGTAAGCGTGACAAGGTATTAAACTGCCCATGACGGTGGGTAGGGAAGTACTGTCAGTGGCTGCACTTGCAGCTACCTGCCCCACTCAGCTGAATTTCATTCCCTCCAGCCCCTCTGCACCCCCAGCCTGTCCCATTCCACCCAGTGATCATTATGCCACATCATGATGGTAGGCTTTCTGCGTGTTTGAGATCCCCCACCTGAGGTCCTGCCTGGTGCACCGGGTGTCTGAGTAGCTGCCTGGCCAGATCTCATGGGATAACGCTCAGTCCACAGCACAGTGACCCAAATCAGCCTGAATTTCCTGGCTTTTCCATGTGAAGTCTCCCAACCCAAATGGAGATACCTGCCATGTAGAGGAATGACAGCTGCAAAGATGAATGGCTTGTTTGGGTGAGATGCACCCAGTGCAAAGAGGTTGTAAAGCAGCCACCAGTGCTGGCACCTGGAGCAGCTTATCAGTTGCATGAAAGTGCCCAAGTAATCCAGCTGTTCCCAGTGCAGATCAAACACTGCTCAAAATGCTGCTTTTCCCAGCGCCGCTGAGATAAGCTGGTGCTCTCCCTTATAAAGGCAGCCACAAGTGGAGCAAGGAGTGTGAGCCTGTGCACCTGAACCAGCCATGCCTGCAAGGGAGCTGGTGGCGATGGTGGTGGTGACACTGGTGACTCTTGTCGCTGCTGGCGGTAAGTCCACTCTGCTGCCGGTGGCCAACTCTTCAGTGGTGTGTTGGAAGGACTAAAAATGGGTGGGAGGGAAGAAAGACCCAGGAACTCTGGTTTGGAGACTAGGTGAGGAGGGCAAGCAAACAGAGCAGCAGCGTGGTGGGAAAGAAGGACTGAAGCATAGACACTGTGCCTTATTAACACTGTGGAGCAAGGGTTATGGGCTGGTTCATTGCCTGTATTGTACTTGGAAGAGGAACAGCCTGTGATGTGAATGGCAACTGGAATCTGAGAGCACAGCAAATACACTGGGGTCTCAGCTACTGTATTCCTGCCTCTTGAAGACTTGCAAGCCTTTGCAAGAGCACTACAGGCTCAGCATATTCAGGTGGGAAGCAGCTGTTCACAGCCTCTGGAAAACTGGTGTTACCTAGTTGCACATAGTGGTGATCCTGCAGCAGCCTGTGTGGAAGCCCTCACATTCCCAGGACATTCATGTGCCACACCGATTGGTTGCGAAATGTTACTAAAGCTCAGCCTGACTGCAGAAAAGGAACCCATAGGATGCAGCTTTCCCTGGGGATGACTGTTGTCTGGCTGTGCAACATCACCCAGCTTCAGCCCTCCACATATATTCCATGTTACCATGCAGCACTGCATGGATTCATTTTCCATACTGTGTCAGATGCCCGGTGGAGCTCCTGGTCCAGAAACTGGGAAAGAGGGCTGTCAGAAGAGAGATCAAGGCGTAAGAACAGGCAATCTTAGCTTTGTCTCAGGCAACTCAGTTGTGGATGGAAGTTGTGCACGGTGCTGCTGGGAGGATGGGAGGTGGCATGCAGCAAACTGAAACCTAATGAAACCCACACAGCTGATCCAGGCCCTGAGCCAGCCCTGCACAACTTCGCCTTCCCTTTGGTTTGGACATGACCCTCTGTTGATACCTCATGCTCCTGCCACCAGTAACAGGTGTGCCATGCTCATGGGTCTCTGCTCTGTTTCAGGGGCAGAGCTGAGTGAAGGAGGTGGTCTGAGAAAGGTAAGAGATTTCTGGTTTACCTTATTCATGGCTTGATATGGGATTTAGTGCCTGGCGCGTCTGGGAGAGAGGCTTATGGGTATTGGTGTACTACCATCAAACCTACATCAAAGCCAGGCTTTGTATCCCACCGAGGGACACGGTGTCTTCTCTTCCTGGCTTTCTGATTCGATGTGTACGCCCCGCCCTGTCCAGGACAGAAGGAACCAGATCATCAGTGGCACTTACTCCTGCCTGGAGGCTGTGGGAGGGAACGCTGCTGACACTGAAATGTGTGCTGTGGTTTCTCCTTTCCAGCCAGTGTGTGGAGACATGGTCGAGTTGCAGGCCTGTCCCCTCCTGCACTTGCCTGTCTGTGGGACCGATGGGAACACCTACGCCAATGAATGCCAGCTCTGTGTACAGCAAATGTAAGCTCATGCCTTTGGCAGAGACCTTCAGGGGCCTGATTTTGACTGTCTGAACCTGGACACGTGCCAAATACCATCATGCAGGCTCCCTCATTCCTGGGGAAAGCAAAGGCAGACAGGAAGCATACAAGCTTCTGCAGAACAGAAGAGGACATTTTCCATGACAGCTGAGCCAAGCTAGTGAGCTTCACTCTCCTGTGCTAGCAGTGCTCACGGATAGGTGCAGGGCATGCCCTCACCCCTTGCCTGAAGGTTCCTGTCCTGCCACCACGTTTAGTGACTCCTGTGCAGCTGCAGGCTGAGGAATTTAGTTCGTTGTATTGGTAGGGGACTAATTCCATAGAAAAGCTGAATATTCATCTATTGGATCAGCTTGCTAAAGCAGATCACTCTGTGGCTGCACTATCAGCAGATCCAAAAGGTGAGGTCAGGAGTCCATGGCAGAGGACTCCCAGAAAGTCAGTAGTCCCCATGAGTGCCTGCAAGCTGACAATAAACTAGATGCTCCACAGAGGATGGGAGAAGGTCCCACCATCTGTGCTGCCTGCAATTGGAAAAGGGAGAGTTGAACTTGGATGGGCAAATAGCATGACTAAGTCCTTCAAAGGGATCTAAGCAAATACAGATGTCCAGTTATGTGCCTCAAGGCTCTTTTGGCAGAACTTCAAACCAAAGGTACCACCATGAACTTGATAACAAGGGCAACAGGGACATCTTGAGAAACACTAGGGTTTCTTTGGTGCAGTGTTTTTATCCAGGCTGGGACGTTACAGTCTGAGCAGGGATTCCTGCTGGAAAGGGACTGAGGGTGATGATCAGGGTGGACACAGGTCAGCAGTGCACTTGGCATGGAAAATAACACAAATTGTGCACTAGGATACAGGAGGAGAGGGATGACTGGCTTCTCAAGGGAAACTGCAAGGAGGTGCAGAGGAGCTGTGTCCAGCCAGTCCGGGGAAGGAAGACTTGGGTGGATCCAGCAGCAGCCTGCAGTTGCAAATGGGATGGAGTCACAATCTTCTTGGTGGTAGCAGGCGGTGCAACAGAGGGCAAAAAACATAGGCAGAAGCCTCAGAGGGTACAGGTTGGACACAGGAGAAACCCCTTCCCCAGGAGGGTCATGCACCAGGGAGGTAGGAGGGGTGTCCATCATTAAGAGGGGTGGTTAGGGCTCAGACAGAGCCATGGCCACCATAATGCCTGTGGGTCACGATGACTTGCAGTCACTTCAGATGTTTAGACAGGAAAATGAGCAAGCTAATTTTGTAATATTCAGCTCTATTCCACAGGCTGGATGGGAGCCAAAGTATGACTCAAGGAGTATTTTTTTGAGCTCTTACTCTTTTTTTCCTATGTTATTCTAGGAAAACCAGGCAAGACATCAGGATTTTGAAAGATGGGGAGTGTCAACATACCTGAGCATTCTGGAGGCTTTTTGAACCCAGAAACAGGTGATTAATTGATCCTGTGTGCTCTGTGCTAATTGCACATTCAAGTTAGACATAGTGAATAATAAAATGATGTGCACAATGTTATTATAACAGCACTTTTTTGTGCAAGGCTGAGGGAAAACAGCACAAAACAATTTCCAGAAAGGGCTACAGCATACAATCAAAATATTAATTTCAAATCCACACCACATACCAGGGCTCTGCACTGTTTTATTTCACCCAAGTTCCTGTAAGAAAAGCCATATGGGAGCAGCAAGAAATACATAGATCCTGGTGAAGGAGGTGCTGAACAAGTGTGGTTTTCTTCTGTAGGAGGCAATTTAGTGAAGACAAAGTAAAGTTTCTTCATTGTGGAAGAAGACAACTCCTTGGCTCCCCAGGAAGCACCATCACTTCCAGAGCTGATGCAAATTGAAAATAATAACATCTGCACACTCAGCTTTTAATTCAAGAGCCTTTCATAACAAGAATCAGCTCAGATAAGATATGGAGCATGGAAAGAGCCTGAGTGGAGATTTCAAACACAAGGCAGCGTGGATCTCTGCTCTAGGACTTGACAGCAACCTCCAAACTGAACTATTTAACCAGAAATTCTCTCCCGCAACTGCAGGTTCCCACTCAGTTGCCAAATTTCAGGTCTAGGTTGCTCCTGGTACCAGGCTCATCTTTGGGGCTGTGGCAGGGCACCGTGTTAAGTGTGCATCAGCAGTCCTAGGAGATCCCTCTGCTCTTATCATCTTCTGCTTCTACCGGATGGAGCACAACTCATCTTTCATTAAATATTTGTAGCGAGTCTGTACAACTTGAGTATGCAAGGGGCTCCCTCTGCCTACATAGATCAGAGGGCACTGGCTAATCCAGGACTTGCCTCCTGAATTCAGTTTAGTACTGCACCAGACATTGTATTTCTACAGAATAACTGGTTGAAGATTTCTGATTAGCTTTAGTAAAGCACTGTCTGCTTTGAAAAGTGCTTCAGTGTGAATTAAACCCCTCCAGGGACAGGTCTGTACTCATACACAGGGGATTATGCTGCTGTGACTTGCTGTTATACTTACATGTCTCATTTACAGGCATCTGGGGAAGGGTCTAGGGTGCACCACACAGTCAAGCGATTTCCCTGAAGCCAGTGACCACACTGTGAGTCTGGGACCTGTGCCAGCATTGTGGCTACTGTGCTTGGCCAGCTGGCCGTGTAATCCATCCCCATATACATCTTCTAGTTCTGCACCTTCTTGGAACCACCAGGTGAGACATTGTAGCACCATAATGCATAACAAAGCCATTGCTGATAGATTTAATGCTGCAACTGGAAATAGTATTGAGGAGCACAAAACAGTCAGGCTTGGTCAGACAGGAGATCCATCCAAAACAGCATCCACTATTTTTCGGCCCAGGGGGAGCTGCTGTCATTAAAAGCCTTTGTCTCCTTGAAAGCTCTTCCTCAGGCTGAGAAGACATAGCCTGGCTAGTTGCTTGGAGTTGTCCAGAGCCTTGATTGTCCCTGGTTTACTTCCCTGGACCCTTTTCAGTTCTGCAGAGGAGGGGACGTAGCTTACCCACCTGTCCACAGCTGCTGCTACTATCCAAAACACTTCCACAATGAACAACACAAATGCATTATTTCACCCCCTGGGGTTTTCTGCTGCTGCAGCCAAGCCAGCCACAGGCAGGATGTATTCGGACAGTTTTGTCCTAGCTCTTTGCCAAAGCTGAAGAGAAGGTTACATTTAGCATAGCATGGTGCATAAATGAGACCTGTTTGCCCACCAAAGGGGAGTACCAGCCTTTCAGCCCCACACAGCGGCTTGGGGCACACAGGCAGAGTGTCTCCAACCCATCACTGCAGGTCCCCAGAAAGCCATGTCTATTTATTTGCAGAGGTTGGGAAAAAACAACAGAGACAATTTGGGGGCTCTTCTGAAGAGGCAAGCCGCATGCCTCCAGCACAATACGCACTGTTTATTCAGAAACGGCAGAGATAAAGCCCACACTTGTGGGCCAGATCTGCAAGGTCAAAGCGTGGGCAGTCCCAGGACAGGGCCAGTGTTGACTATATGCAGTGAATTCAGAGATACCCGTCCTCCCCAGGGACTGGTGGATTTGTCTGTTTATTTCACACTGCCCAGGAACAGGTGGCAGCCCAAGGAGAGATTAAGGGAATGTTTTAACACTGCTACAGATCTCAGAAGCCAATGTGGGACTGCTCCAATCCAGCCTGGTGCAGAAAGCACGACTCTGAAGCCTGGCAGATCTGTGTCTGGCAAGGCCAGGTGGGAATCAGAAGACACCTGCAGTGGTGGTGTCAAGGGGTGTGCACATGGATTTGCACTTTCACATGCAGTTTGCCTGTTGAATTTATCCGTTTCCCATCTTTTCATCCTTCAGTCAAGTCAGGGTGAGGATTGGATTATCTGCTTTCACAGGCACCATAGTTAATCACACAGAACTGCTGGTAGTCCTGTTCCTGGAGAAGCATGTTGCAACCAGGCAAGTTGCCCCTAAATCTGCCTCAGTGAAGGACAAATTTGCTTCTCTGTCACGGTCATGTGAGACAAAACTGGAAGAAGTGCTCTGACACCCTACTAGGGTGACAGCAGCGTAGCTCTCCCAGCTGCCCATGTTGATCCCCCAGATAACTTTCATTTCAGGGCCAAATCCATGACTACAGGCAGGGATAGGCAGGTGTCTGCCTATTGCTCTGCATTAGCAATGTTAGATGGGGATAAACAGAGATAACATTGAGGCTCTTAAAAAACTTTGACCAGAGCCTGGTGTTGCTATGTCTGTGGTGACAGCAGCACCAACAGTACTGGGAGACATGCCCAGTGGCAGGATCCAACCCTCGGTCTAGGTCTAGCTATCCCCTGGAAAAAGCATTCCAAGCACTTTTGGGTAGTGAAAACTTGGGGGAGGGCTGGCACTATGAGAGGTTCCCAGGGCTGAGGATGTCCCCCTACTGAGCAGCTCCAGTAACATTCAAGGAGTCTGTCACACTGGTGCTGCTCAGGTTGCTGGACGCTTGTTTGAACTGCTCGAGTTCCTCACCTAAGAAACCAGATGAACCAGTGAAAGTGGCCCAGGGCTAGTAGTTGAACTGAAATGTGAAAAGAAAGGGGAGGGAAGTAACACCTGACACACTAGAAAGTGAACAGCTGCAACAGTTCAAGCAACTGAGACTGTCCAGAAGGTTTAACCTACTTGTACAAATTCATCCACAGCAAAGAGGATGTGGCTTTGGTCACATCTGCTACAGAGCTCTGCTGAAGAAGAAGAGTCTGCTGTGTTGCTGGTGCTGGTAGGGAACAGGGAGGTAAGACTAAAATGAGCCCAGAGTCCCTGGCACTGTGGGCAATTCTCTGCCTATGAGTCCCTCTATTTCAGACCAGAGACAAGTTGAAACTCGGCAGTGGAGCCTGTAATTTCTACACTGTTATTCATCACCAAAGCTTTCCCTTGGGATAATAAAAAATATTTTTTTGGGGGGATTTAAAGTAATTCACACAGAGCTGAATCTCTACAGGGCTTTTACTTCTGAGAGATGTAAGTGCAGGCTCAATAAGGTTTTAAAGCCCATCTATTCTATTAAGCATGTCTAAAGCCTCTGAGGGCAATGTGGCTCTTTCTTTTACAAACATTTGTTACAAATTTATTGGTTTCGACCCAGCTAGAAGATGGTTGGAATGGAGAAACATTCATAGTACCAGCTCTGCAGTGTCATATGGCAAAGTTTTGCTGAGTCAAGAGTGATTTATCAGACCTCACCAGGCTCTGAAGTAGATGACTGAGTAGATGGCGAGTGTGAGAAGCTGAGTAAGCCACTGTCTGAGTACGCACCCAGTTCCCATGGAACACCGAAACAGCCAGGAACTGCCACTCTTTCTTCTGTGTTTCACATCACCTGCAAGCAGGCCAGAATATGTCAAGATCTTAAAAAAAGTGCTTCCAGATGTGATATGCCTCCATAGTCAGGTATATAGAATGATAGAACAGAATCATTTAAGCTGGAAAAGACCCTCAAGATCATCAAGCTGTACCATTATTCTAGCTCTACCAAGTCTATCACTACATCATAACCCTAAGCACGTCTTTTAAATACCTCCAGAGATAGTGACTCAACCACTTCCCTGAGCAGCCTGTTCCAATGCTTGATAAACCTTTCAGTAAAGAAATATTCTCTAACATCCCATCTAACCCTCCCCTGGCACAATGTCAAGTGTTTTCCTTTTTCCCTATCACTTGTTACTAGGGAAAACGGATCAGCATCCACCTCGCTAAAACCTTCTTTCAGGTAGTTGTAGACAGGTATAAGGTCTCCCCTCACCCTCCTATCCTCCAGACTAAATGGCCCCAGTTCCTTCAGCTGCTCCTTATAAGACTTGTGCTCCAGATCCTTCTCCACCACCATTGCTCTTCTTTGGACATGCTCCAGTATTTCAATATCTTTTTTGTAGTGGGGACCTGAAAACTGAACACAGTATGTGGGGTGTGATAAGTTTTCCTCCTCCTCAGGCACTGTCTTTGCATGGTAGAGCATCCTGCAAGATACAGTTTTCAGCATGTCTGTGTGAGGCAGGGTGACCCCAGGGCCATAAAGTATCACACCGTACTGGAACATGGGAACCCTCACCAACATGGGACACCTTGCCTTCACCTTCACCTGTGACTAAGCTACAAGAAACTCCCTTGTGAATGACTTGGAAATCTCACATCTCTATGCCATCCATGCTCCTGGCTCACTCTTCTGTACCAGATCCCTCCCTTACTTGCTCTGCTGCCACCATCCCACTGTTTCTTTTGGGGCTGTCAATCCTGCCCACCTCTCTGCAGTGGGGCATCTAATCTGCAGTGGACACAGGAGAGGAGCCCTAGAGCAAAGTGGTAATTCAAAGGATAAGCAGAAAAGCAGCAGAGATGACCACGGACCCCCAGGTTACATTTTAAGAAACTCTCAGGAAATTTCGAGCCCTGCAGTTTCCAGGGACCTCGTGAGAGAACCTGAAGAGAGCAAGAGAGCAAAGGTCTTACATTAAACAAAAAAATGGCAAAGACAGGAAAGAGGCCAGATCTGTTCACCCTGCAGAGATGATCTGGCCCAGGGCAAGTCTTGGGACTGCACAAGGGGTTGGGATCATCCCTATCATGAAAGGCAGGCAATTCCCAGAGACTTGGGGGTAGCCACATTGCCAGGTTCTTCTAGAAACCTTGGATCCACTTTGAATTCATTGGTGGGGCGATGAGGAGTGTGATTATGGGCACTAGCACCTCAGAGCATAAGCAGTTGAGTATTTCATGGGAAAAAGTGCTGGTAGAAGCTGAACCTCAAACACTCCAGCACTGAGTGTGTTAGAAACTGGTCAAAGTAGTGATGTGTCGCTAGTCTGGCAGAATTGTAAAGCACAAGTATAATCTTAAGCTTTTCTGCTCTATTCCGGCAGTTTCTTCTATTCCTAAGTCAGTTTGCAGAGGAGGTCAGCATTCCCACCTCATCTCACATGCAGAAAACTGAGGCAGACTGACTTGGGGGACAAGCCATGCTGACTGCAGGGCAGGGAGCAGGATCTCAGAATCAAAGTCACTGTACCAAGCAGAAACTCCCCCTTTGCAGCTATACTGGCCCCAACAGTCCCATAGAGGCCCTGTGAGCCTTCATGCTGTGTGGGTCTGGGCTGTGATGGGCAATCAGGAACTAGGAGCAATCGAAAAGATATCCTCCTTTAGGAGCATGGGACCAGCTGGGTCTTCGCACTAGTTTTACTGGGGATGGCCATTGACATCTTGCTTTGTGAGGGAAATGCTTTGCTAATAGCCTTGATCCACCAGGTACAAATCAATGAGTTACTGGAAAGTCCTCAACATGCAGAGACCCTTGGCTGGAGTCCTGGTATAGATTCATTATTCTCTCTGGATTTCCCAGAAAGGTGGTGCACCCCTTGGATAGGCCACAAGATTCTGGCAGTCCCCACCCTTCGGAATTTCCAAAGCGTATAACGCCACAGCTGCCCTGACCTCATGCAGAAGACAGTCCTGCCACAAGGATGACTGGAGTGGGGGCGAGGTCCCACCCTACCAGTACTGCTAGGGTCTATGCAAACACCTTTGAAACAGCGCATCTCCCATTTCGGACGTTACAAAGGGTGCTCAAGGGCTAACAACTCCTCCCTATGTCTCACTCTGGAAACCAGCAGTGAGCCAATGCTGTGTCCTCTCCTGCCATGCAGCTTCTCTCTACTATAAAGGACAGCATTTGAGTCATGGTTTAGCAGCAGAGTGTAAATTTCCTACTTGAATGGAATTATTTGCTCTACAAAAGCACTAACATGTTTTGTAATCCACACAGTAGATCCTGAGCAAAGACTCCCATACCATTGCACTCTGATAAGAAGAATATTATTACTCTGCTAGTGGCCTGTCCAGATAAGAGGTCTGGGGCGGGCAGTCTGCATTTTTTTTTAAATGCTCTCATTATACTGCACCAGTATTTCCAGATGCTGTTCCCAGGGAACTAAGCTGTTTTCTAGTTAAAACTGCAAAGAGCAATGGAGAGTTTAGGCAAAGACCATCCTTATTTGGACTCTTCTCCGCAAGCCTCTGCAGCCCGTGAGGAGTACACTGTGCCAGGTAACGGTTAGACTACTCCTAACTTGAGTTTTCAAGCAGAGGAGAGGATGATCTTTGTCACCAGTCGTTTCTGAAATAGTAGTTAATAATTACCAGTCTATGGCTGGGGGATGGAGGATGTACAGTTAACTGCAAATATGTGGCTTTTTCCATGTTGTGTTTCAGATCACGAAGGAAAAGTACACCTAAAGGTTTTTCAACTCTGACAAAGTCTCTTAGGCAGCATCAATATATTGTCTATTTGCAGACTGTCTCATTGTTTTCTTACTTTATGGATGTTTTTTCATTTCAACTCCATCTTTCATATTTCATCAGGATGCAGAAGTTTTACTGTAATCTTTCCTGTCTAATGCTAGCAGGTGACAGACAGCTTTGAAGCAGCTGTGGATGTGCTCTCTTCAACCAGTTAGGAGAGAATAAGGTTTGTTTGGTACCTGCGCAAAACAATTTGCTTAGGGTAGGTTGGGAAGGAGACTGATTGCAGGCAGCCAAAAATACTTCCACAGTTCACAAGACATTTTGAAAAGGAATGAAAGTTACCTTGGCCGCAAAGGGTTGTGCAAGGGTTTATGTACTTCAGCAGTTAAACTGAAGCCCTGTGCAGATCGTGCTGCTGCAACTTGTAACCTCATCTTTTCAGGCAGCTTACTGCCTTTTAGTACATGGATGGTAGAGTCATCTCCTGCTGGCTGTGCCCTGCTGCCTGTGATACTGCTTCATGTAGGGGAACAGCCTCCTGTTCAGGGAATGTCTACTTGGCTGTGCCTTGTGCATTTTAAGTGCAGTGTTTTCCTTCTCAGAGGCTGACACCATCTCTGGTCATGCCATGACTGAGATGCCCCTGCATGACGGAGAAAATCTAGTACTGCCATTTCATGTAGTCATCACATCTGTATTGCATCCTGTTGTGCGCCTTCTCTTTGGCTTGGTTAGGCTGGATTTTTTTTTGGAGAGGAGCTGTCTTCTGCATGGCTCACTGTGCTCAGAGCTCCTGGAACTACTGTATAAAAAATGGCAATAAAAGAACAGAAAAACTAAAAGGCACCAACAAAGTAGGATTGTATTTTATTTTTTGGTTGTGATGGTGGCTGTTTTTATTATTAGACAGCACTTGGAATACCATGCCCAGATTAGGGCAACTCAGCATAGGGAAGACAAACTCATACTGGGATGAGTTCAGTGCAGGACCACCAAGACTGCTAAAGGCTATAGCAGATCACATACAAAGACAGGTAGAGGAAATCGGGTTTCTTCAGCCAGGAGAAGGCTGAGAGGGATATCTTACTGCAGTCATCCTCTGCTTAATAGGGGTCACAGAGAACAGAGAGACAGACTCTTTCCAGGGGTGCACAGGAAAAGGCCAGGAGGTATGAGGGCCAATAGGACCCTCGCAGGGCTAGACAGAAAGGAAAAAACATTAACAGTGAGAGTGGTGTGGAGACCAGAGAGGTGGGCTTTGAGATATTCCCAGCTTCTCTGAACCCAATCCTGGATAGCTTGATGGAATTTTAAAGTTGACCTAACTTTGACGAGGACATCAGAACAGAGTCCAAAAGAATCCTTTATAAGCTAAATTTCTGCAAGATTATTATAACTATCAGAAATGTCTTATGTGAAGATCTGCTCTGGGGGGAGGTTGGCTCCTGCTTTAAATTTTGCTTCCTTCTGCCCAGAACTATAGTTTTTCTTGCAGACATCTGTGATACATGAAGTGTAACTCCAGCTCAGCCTTGGAAATCCTTCTCCGTGTGCCAGTTCTCCTAGTTGGACAAGGAAATGATGAAATGATCATTTCTTCACTCATTTGACCTAATGCTTTAGCGTGCGCTGAGGCTTTTTGTGGAAGGAGATGGATCTGACTATATCTGGAAGGAGCAGGCTGTAGTTTCGCTTTTTCATTGTGTGCATTTTGTTGAAATTATGAAAATCAGCACTTTTGTGACATTGTATGCATAGGAAGACTCTCCTCCCCCTCCAGGCCCCAGGGAAGAGGTGTTGCTCTTGAACAATGCTCCTTGTCTCAAGGGAGCAGTCTCATACTACTTGATCTAAGCCAGGTCTTTATTATCACAGGCTGGAGTCCAAGCTAGAAAATTCAGGACAGACTGGATCAGAAACCACAAGATATGTTGCCACATCATCAGGGATGTTGTCTGTTCACACAAAGATATAGGAGGGAAAAGATCCGTGTTGGCTTCAGTGAAGTTTAGGAATTCATCTGCAGAGGTGTAGATGGCTGATATGTCTTTACCTCAGGAAGCCTTTTGAAGCTCTTTGCAGCCAGTGAAATGAGCACAACTTAACCATAGCATGAGAAGCCATTACACAGGGTGACTGGGACACATGGGGTGTCCCTTTCTCCCAGCGGCTGTAGGTAACCAGCACAACTTGCCCAAATGATAAAGTCAGCATTAGAGCTTTCTCATTAGTCGGTCTGTCTTAAGCTCTGCCATGTTCTGCCTCATAGTTGCAGACCAGCTTGAGACTGCTTGCATGGTCGTTGGGACCAGCCTCTTCACCCCCAGCAGAGTGTACTGGCTACTGTTCTGGTCTCTGGTTGGGTCACCATCCCCTACAGAATCTCAGCTTAATAAACTTGAGCATTTGTATACAGTAAAGCCCATGCCCACTAGCTCACTGCCTTGCCTCACAGATCTGTTCCTATGCTGCAGGACTGGCTGTTCTGCAGGGCTACGTTGTCTCCTTAGTTAGTTAGATGAGCATATTAGTCGCAGTGGTGGCCAGTCACAGCTATCTGGGGAAAGCGGTAACAACAGAGCAAACACGAAGAATTATCTTGCAGTCTGTAGTGTTGTCTGGCCAAGGGATTTTGTGGTGTCCTGATGGAAAGAGAAGCCTGCCCCACGCTTCCATCAGGACCCAGACTGCTACATTGGTAAAAAGATTGGTCAAGGAAGCACAGCAGGAAGAAAAATGCAGCTAGAAATTTAGACTAACTTCCAGCACAGGAGTTTGGGAGCTTTATGGGGTTTATCATCGGATCCTACTCACTCAGGCTGAGCTAGAAGTACAGTACTCAAGCAGTTTTGTATCAAGACCAGTTTCATGACAAAAAGAACATGACCTCATCACCACCTGAAAGGAGATTGTGATGAAGTGGGTGCTGGTCTCTTCTCGCAAGTGACAGGTGATAGGATGAGAAGAAATAACTGCATGTAGTGCCAGGGGAGGTTCAGACTAGACATAAGAAAAAAATTCTTGATTGAAAGGGTGGCCAGGCATTGGAACAGCTGCCCAGGGTTGTGACTGAGTCGCCATCCCTGGAGGTGTTTAAAAGGCCGGTAGACGAGTTTCTTAGGGACATGCTTTAGTAAGGGAACAGGTACGGTTTGACTTCATGAACTCGGAGGTCTTTTCCAACCAGATGATTCTATGATTCTATGAAACTTTTATTCTATGATTCTATGATTAGTGCTCTGTCACCAGTCAGGGAAGTGTTGAATTATCCCTTGGCCAGGATGTCATGTTAGCACTCAGTCTGTCCTTGTAGAAGTCATCATCACTCATCGCTTGAGAGACCGACAGATGCTCCGGAAAAGAAAAGCAGAAGCCCAGGAGAAAGACTCAGTTCAGTGGGTTCTGAGGTAAATCTTTTTTATGCTGAGGAGTAATTTCTTGGTGCACTTAACCTTAATCCACGGTAGCCCAGACTCTACATCTTCACAAAAGGACACAGCTGAGCTGGGAGCCATCAGTCTCCAGCAGGGAAAGGTGATCTGCAGCTGGTTGCTGCTGAAGGTCTAGGTGGGTGTTGGAGGGCAGAGATGCACAGAGGGTGGATTATATAGATGGTGGTGCTGGGTGGCAAGCAATTCTCAACCACAGCGTAGGTCCAGGGAAAAATTTAGTGCCCAAGTTCTGTCCCCATGGTGCAGCCACAGGAGGCTGCCATACAGGACTGGAAGGGAGAACTGCCTCTGCTGGGATGGACTGAGTTGTGATCACATCCAGGCCTAGCAGAGTGACCTCAGGACTGGAGGGGAAGTCCTCTGCCTCACACCCAACCCTTAATTCCTGGCAGGGAGCAGGAGAGCAGCAAACGCAGGAGAGGCAGAGGAGGCAGGCGAGGACGGGGCCGCCAGCCGATGGTGGAACTCAGCCCAGGGCCAGCACCAACAGTGAAGCCCAGCCAAGAGGCAGAACCGGAGCTGGACCCCCTGCCCGACTCCCAGGAGGAGGCTCAGCCAGCACCTTCTAAGCTGGGACAGCCAGTGCCGACCATCCAGGACCTGGTTGGTGGGATGCAAACTGGAGCAACAGAGGGGGAGCTGGCAGCCAAGAGCCAGAATACTATGGGTGAGTTGCTGGAGTGCCACTGGCCCCATTGAAGCCTGGCGGCCAGTGCAGTTCTGCCCCTTGAGGACTGAACAACCAGACCATGGCTCCCTATTCCACAAAATATGACTTGGGTGACTGTGAAAGGGAGAGGCAGGCTGTTGGAGCTGTGGGAGCAGATACTGTTATCCAAGTCATGGGGTAGAGTCATTGGCATGGGGTCTGTGGTCCTTGATCCGAAATAGCTCCTTGTCCTAAGGACTCCTCTGTGGCTCTGCCAAGACCCAGGTTTGGGCAGAGATCCTCTGGAAAGAAGTTATGGTCTCTTGAGGCCAGAGCTGGTCAAGGAGACCCAAAGCTTGAACGCACTCTGTCCACAATCCACCTGGGTTTGGGGCTGACACTGGGGCAGCACTAGGGCAAGGGGAGGGTATCTGCAGGGGACTGCTGCTTTGGGATCTGCCAGGACTGAGGCACAGAGAGCTTGGTCTGAACAGCTTGGGCCAGCATGACTTGCTCCCAGATCTGGCTTGGGAAGAGGAAAGTACCTTTAGTTTAGTGGTCAGTGAACCAATGTAGGTTGCTCCAAAACCAGTAAACCTAGATTCTGCTTCAGAGGAAGTGAGCATCCTCTCTCCCCCAGTTACTGCATTTCCAGCCACGTCTGTGCCCAGGGTGAAGAAGAGGCCTTTCTCTGCGAGGTGTGCAATGCCTTTATGCCATGGAAAACAACTATTCTGCATTCTGGGTACTGGGGCTCACTGGGACATATCAAACCAGTCTGGCTCCAAGCACTGATCTTAAAAAGTGCCCATAGCATCAGGGCTATGTTTATTTGTCTCCTGCCTTTAAATCCATCAGGGCTTTACTTTTCCAGCTCCCATCCATGCCTCCAGGGACTGCCATGTCCTCTGGAAAGCAGGTAGGCCACCACAAACCACCTAACACCACAGGCAATAGCAGGAGACTGGCCATAGGGTCTTTAGTATGGTACATAGCAGTAACACAAAAGAGCCCCCCAATATGAAATTATTTGTCTCTTACATTGCCTTGTAGGTGAAGAGGAGGTGCTGAAACGGGCTGAAGCAGAAATACCAGGAGCTTTGGATACTCCTCTGGAAATTGACCACCAGGATGATCTTTAAAAATGTTTTGACTCCTGCCTGGCAAACTCTGATAAGTGCTGCAGAATTATTTTAAGCAGCTCCTTCCTTGTGAGTAATAAAGCCCGTTGTTGCATGGTCACTCCGCTTTCTATGATTCTTTCAGGGTACAATGTGAGAGAATACGGTCATTTGCAGATAGACAATCCTTTGGGAGCTGACTGCTGCCTGTGGCTCTAACTCTATCCTCTCTGCTGGCAGGCTGTTTCACCTGGGTGGTGGTCCCATGGAGGCCTGCATGGTGCCCTATCTTGCTGCAGTTTAAGCATATAAACAAGCATTCATCTACATTTCTGAAAGGCATTTTTGATTTGCAGAAATGCAAGTGACATTGCAAAGCTGAAACCTTCTGTGATTTTTAACTGGCTTGAACTGCCTGGCTTGGGCTTTTTCTGCACCCAATAAACCTTACAGCCCTTTGTGTTATTACCTTCAGCCTTGAAGGTCTTTCTCGTGGTCTTTTTTTCTCCCTGGTAAACAGCTTGCTTTCCTAAAACCTGGAAAGCATTTTTGTTTCCTGAAGCCAGGAAGGAACATGGCCCCTCTCTCTCTTTTCTCACATTTTGAGTCTTGTGGTCTTCTCGCCTGTGTGTGTTTGGGGAGGGAGGGAGAATGGCTCTCTTACATTGCTGTAATATCCTGATACAGAGTGTCTTTCTTCTCTTGGTGTGGGTTGGAGGTCTCTGTTGCCGTTATCGTTTCCAAGGGCCTGTCTCTCACAGCATAGGGCTAGCCAAGTGCTGAGGTCATCCTCCAATTCAGGGATTTTTTTTGTGGCTCTGGAGATGTTGCTGCCTCTGTCCCAGGCTCTGCATCTCAGCAGATGTGACATCCCACCAGTGACATTAGTAACACCATCTCTCCAGTGACAGGATGTACATCACTGACTCCCACCCCTGCTTCACTCCCAGGGATGTCACACGAGGGGCAGGAACTCACAAGCACTTAGCACAGCCTCTCCACAACAAAATCCCGGGATGATCTCTGTAATTAATTACAACACCAGGAGCTCTAAAGCACCTGGTGTGTATCAAAGCAGAATGCCTCCATAACAAAGCAAATGCAGCCCATTCCCCATGGGCAGGTCCTAAAGGGACAGGTCTCCCTCTGCAGGTGTCTCAGTACTCTTTTGGTCTCCACAGACATCTCAGGTAACTTAAGGTTGCACTCTGCCCTTGATGACCAATACCAGTGGAGCAGAGCCAGATCTCTCACTTTCTGCCATGAACTACCAAACCTCATTCATAACCCCATATACTTAAGGCATAACTGGAAGGCCTCTTGGAAGCCCTGCAGCACATAGGGAACTGTAGCCAGGGAGGATTCTGACTCCAGACAAAGGCACTGGGTGAAGACAGCTGAGACTGCACTGGCCTGAAGGGGAGGCAGAGGTAGGAAGCCATGTTATGGTTAAGCATCATCACAGAAGGTGTGCCAGGGTCCTCCTGCAAGTGTGGTGTCCACACCACATTGCAAGGAGGATGGACTGTAAGGTCCACTGCTGCCGGGCAGGCCAGGGGACATTTGTGGCTGCCAGAGCCCCACATGTGCCATGATGGAGGCCAGCAAGAACTGGTGACTCCTTCCAGCTCTTCAAACCTCTGCAGTACTCACAGGAAGGGGAAATCAGCCACACTGTGAACCTCCATAGCTGCATACATTTAGGCCCATGTAGTTCATAGAGCTTCTTAGATTTTGGGTTGACGATACTTCTGGGAGGCTAAAGATTCATCTCATAGTTCATGTCAGTCAAGGAGGGCACAAAACAATCAAATTCTTCCTTCTTTGGCGCTGCAGTGGAATGGTAGGGGTTGGCAAAGGCGTGGCAGGGTGAGGCCTCCATGGACACAGTGCAATGTTCGTTGCTGAAACACATATGGGTAGCAATACCAATCCCACGGGTAATGGCTCATGGGAACCAGAGAAAGCCCATCTGTCCATCTCTGCAGAGATGCCTTTGGTGGCTGGGACGTCCTGGAGTTGCTCTAGGTACTGCACACTTAGTCTCACAGCTGATCTCACTCTAACTGGCTTCTTTGGCAGCCAGTAAGAAAGGTGTGCCTGCAAACGACAAATCTTATCACAAAATAACCATGGGAAAGATAAAGCCCTTCTTATCAGCACTTTCACTAACAATACACTGTTTCTTTCTCTGACAAGAGGACAGATAACTGAGCTCTTGGTTATACGGATGGGTTTGAAGTGTCAAGTTGGACACATGTGGGTTCATATGCATCCCTCAGGTAAGTCCTGCCATCTGAATGGAACTGTGGCTGGGCTGGCACAGACAGCTATACCCAACGGAAGGGAGGCTGCTGTTCTTGCATCACCTACTCCTTGCCTTCCCTCCTTCCTGAGCCCCAAAGAGTTATCTTTACCCAGGGCCATTAACAGAGTATCCAATAAAGGAAATTGTCACCCTCTGGGAGGACAAGTAGCATATAGGTCTGATGTGAAGGGGAAGGTTCAGGGAGGTCAGAGACCTCTAATTGATTGTAGTCTTCTTGGTGTGGAAGAGTGGGCAATGGGTGCATGGCTTTTGAGCTACGGGACCAGGGAGCTGGGTCAATACTCTCCTCCTTGCTATGCTGTACAGGTGACAGGGCTATCTGAGGCTCTTCCAGGACACTCTGGTCTGCTACCTGACCCACACTGACAAAGGCAGGCATGCCATGATACACAGTGGGTACAACCACTAGGACTGTGTCCTCACTCATAGGATTCAGCTTGGTGTTTGTTAACGTTAACTGCTTTGGGCTGGCCGTGCTGCTGTGAGCTCATCCCAGGGCCACAGGTCCTGTCCCCATGTCCTGCAGAGCATGGGGAACCATGCTGAGCGCTGACAGCCATGACAGGACAGCTAAGGAAAGGGAAGGTGACATCATATCCAGGAGAACCATACTCTGCTTTCTCCACTGCCAATTACTTTTCAATAGCCTTCCAGGAACCACGCTTTCAGCTCTGTAGGAGAAAAAAGGGTGTATGGTTTATGCACCCTGGCTTCCTGCTTCTCAAAGTGCTCTTTGTGAAATGGAGTCCCCCAGATTTGCAGAAAGTCAGGGGGATTTGTGGCAGGCTATTGCTCATGGGTTATGTTTTGAACTGGGAGGGTATTCTGGTTCTCAGCAGAACTACAGTCATAGCTAAGCCCGAGCAGAAAAAAGCGGGCCAGCAACTTAGAGCCAGAGTCCACCAAATGTCAATGAAAAGACATTCCACCCCACAAGAGCCTGGTCTTACAGAGATAAGAAAACTTTCTGGCTGATTTACCAATATTGACCAAGCAATAAATCCTGGTAACAGCAAATACCCACTCCCTCTTTGGCCACCTTTTCCTGCTCAGAGGGTGTTAGCTCTGATCCTTCCCGTTCTGTGTTCGCCATTTAAATAAATGCCTTTCTAAAAGTGCCAGACTGCAGCTGTGTGCCCAGCTGCGCTCAGCAGTGCTTCACTGGCTGGCTGGCTCTCTTGTTTCACCAGAAAGTCATATAACCGTAGAAAAAGTAAAGTGGGAAGAGATCTCTGGAGATCTTGAATCCAGCCTCTGCTTAAAGTATGGCTTAACACTGGCCACACTACTTAGGGCTTTTTGCAACCAAGTGTTGACTATTTCCAAGGTTGGAATCCCTCCTCCACCTTCCCAGTTCCCATTCCAGGGCTGCCCCACTCTCACAAGAAGGTTTTTCCTTATGACCAACTGGACTTGCTCTTGTCAATGCTTTTGCTCCTTGCATCTTGCCCCATCACAATGCATTTCAGAGAACCCCAGTTCCATTTTCTGTATAACCCTCTTTAGGACCACAAGTTAGACTCCACTCACCTACTGTTCTGCAGGTAAACAAAGCCAATTCCCTCAGCCTCTCCTGTGTTCCAGCTCCAGACTTCAACAGCCTCAGCAGGGCAAAACTGTAACGTTTTTCTTGCCCTGGGTTACCCCGAGGGGATCTGGTATTCCAGGTGTGAAGTCATCCACATCGAGCAGGGGTAATGGCCACTTGCTTCAGCCCCACTGGCTGAAACTCAGTCCATCTGGATGGACTTGGGCCTTTAAGCATGTTTGTGCCTTTGTCAAGGCACCACCAAGGAAACACAGAAAACACAAAGAAACGAAGACATGGTTTGTGTGGTAAACTGTGGTCTGAGCTTCATAGCCTTAAAGTTTTTTCACCCACTTTCTGTATACACCATCTCCCAACGAATTTGTAAAAGCACTGGAATGCTTTTGGAATGGAATTTACTGGAAGTTACTGCATGTTTTCCCAAAATGTTTAACTGCAGACTGAAGAGGCAGCTCGAGAGCCGTGTTTCCATAGCTCAGCGTTACCACCCGTGCAGGAATTTACCCACCCCTTTTACAGGCACGCAAAGCAGGAGCTTTGCATTCCCACCGGGAAAGGCCTGGGGCAATCACAGAATCATAGAACCGTTTGGGTTGGAAGGGAGCTTAAAGCCCACCCAGTTCTACCCCAGGGACACCTCCTGCCAGAGCAGGCAGCTCAAGCTCATCCTGAAGCGAAGAGTGGCCACCCGACTCCAGCACGCGTCTCCAAGGGCTGTGCACTCAGCCAGCACCGGATAAACCCTAATCCCAACTACAGCAACTGCCTGGAAATAGCTCGACACCCCGGCAGCCCCTCCTCTCCCGCCTGCGCCCCTCCCCCCGCCCCCGCCCGCCCCGCTGTGCCGGCGCGGTGCGGCAGCGCCCTCTGGCGGCGGCGGCGCTGCAGGGAGAGCCGGTTCGGGGCGCGCGGGGTGCCCACCCCCATCCGAGGGCGCTTGTGCTTCAGGCGCTATGTTTCTCCACCGAAAGGGCTGTCAAGCGCTGGAAGAGGCTGCCCAGGGAAGTGGTGGGTTTACCATCCCTGGAGGGATTTAAAAGAGCCGTGGATGTGGAGGTTGGGGGCATGGTTCTGTGGTGGAGTTGGCAGCGCTGGGTTTACGGTTGGAGTTGATGATCCTAAAGTTCTCTCCCAACCTAAATGATTCTGTTACTCCAAGTAACTTCTTCACAATATGATTTTTTAAAAACGAATGTTCCCTGCATAGAAGTCCAAGCCCTGAATCATCCTCTGCTTTCTTCATGAATCACCCTCTGCTTCCTTCCTGTGCTTACTGGGGCTACAGGAAAGCTGGGGAGAGGCTCTTTGTCAGGGAGTGCAGTGATAGGACAAGAGGTAATGCTTTAAGATGAAAGAGGGGAGATTTAGATTAGACATTATGAAGAAATTTTTAAGGTCCCTTCCAACCCAAACCATTCTATGATTCTATGAATAAGGCCACTGATGTTAGCAATAACACTGCAGGCACAGCCTTTCACATCGTGGCAGAGTAGGACCACTCCCTAGGCATCTATGATCAACTTGGTAAGTTCTGCTATTGCCTGCAGAATGGAGCCAGGTTGTGCATTCAGCCTCCATACACGGCCATATGAAGACACCTGGAGAATATAGAATTTGTGTGACCGCCCAATCCACTTCCCTTTGGCCCAGCCAGACTCCATCCACCATAGCCCCCAGAACTCCCTGATGTGTCACAAGTATAGCAAAGGGCCAGGGTTTGAAGCACTTTCTGTTACATTCACTTGGGTTTAGGATAATTATCCCAGTTAATCTGAAATGCATTTGCTAAAAAGCATTTTTGTTCAAGTGCACACCTCAGAAATCTCCTGCACATTGACAGTGCTTAACTAAATAAGTTATATTAGCTGCAGTTCACTTAGTGAAAGGAAAGGCTGGTCCCTCCATTCTCTGCTTATACCTCAACTACCACAAGCTCAAGCAGGTCTTCCAGGGAAATTTTGTGTCCCTGTTCTTCTTCTCTTTCCCACAAAACTTCAGGGCTGTCAGGATCCCACACTGGTGGAAGATCTCACGTATGATGCTGCATTTAGTCTCTCAAATCCAGGCTTCTTTTTTTTAAGAAAGTCACACGTAATCAATTGCTGATCAGCAGAAAATCTACAGTTAGAGTTGAAGTGCTGAGATTTCCACTGCCTCTCCATGTTTCCCCAGACTTCAGCCCTGGTCCCAGCCTCCATTCCACAACAGGGACTCTGGGTTGGTACCAGTGGACAAAACGGCAGCAAAGGAACCCCCTGTCTGGGCTGCATCTGTCTCTCACACATCCAAGACCTGGCCGTGGGCAGCACAGGAGATCCAGCCACAGCAGATGCAGAGTCCTGAGACACAACGGGAAGAAGAAAAGCGTCGCACACCTCAGAAGATAGACCCCTCCCAACCCACTGGTGTGGGATCTGTTGGTTGTGATGGTAGATAGGACTCGGTCTTAAATGCAGCTTGTAAATATGTTATCATTCAGAGATCATGGCTTTTTGTTGACTTCACACGTTAAGTGCAGAGGATTGGGATGTGGCCAGTCTTGGCTTGGCCTGAGCTGATTTTAGCTTGCTTGGCTGTGAAAGCTATCAGTGGTCACATCACCAGCACATACATTTGGTTCCATTTATACTGATAAAACTTATTTATTCTGTGTGGCTTGAACTGTTTGTGTCTCAGGGCAATATCATGACAGCGATCTGTCACTTGTTGCTGATAGAGTGCAAACCTATATTATTCAAGTAAAGGTAGTTTTAGAGAAAACAAGGAGGAAAAAAAATTAATTTGGGAACCACTGGAAAGCAATATATATACAGAAATAAACTCAAGTGAACCTGAAAACTGAGGAGGAGGAAATCAACACCATCAACACCATGTACCTCCTGATGATGAGAAGGAAACCTTCACCAGAAATACCATGATCTGCCTATTAAAGACACCAGGATGCTGGTAACTTGTTGTGAGAGCCACTCCCCCCTACTTCTGCAGCCACCAACCTCAGGGCACAGAAAGGGTGAACACAACATCAAGGAGTAGGGGTAGATACTAAGAATATTGTGTGTATGTGTGTATAGCACTCTTGGTCATATTACAGAAGTTTTTCTACATTAATTTGGACTACAAGACTAAAAATTGAAAATATATTGTTGAAACTTTTGTATGTAGTAATGGTAAACCCTTGGGCGCCCTTACAGTGTTCGCTTTTCTGTTCATAATATCATTTTGAGCATTACATGCGAAGGGACAGAGAGAGAGGAGTTAGGAATAAAACAAATTCACATTGGCACATATATACCTATATCCAAGTGGCTGCTGCTTAAACATCTGGACCATGATCCACCCCACTACAGCATTCACGCAACAGGAGTATTCGTGGAGACAAATACTCTTTTCCAGAGTCCAGCACTGGGCTGTCACTTACACAATCCAGTTTTTGAATGTTCATAGCTAAATAATGTGCCATTTTGCTGTGACTCTGGGGATCTTCCACATGCTCAGATGAGATAGACATATCTTTATCTGCACAACAAGATCTCCCAGTGGGCTCACCACTTCCCGCTGCTCCCATCACAGCAGACATCTCCATTGTTGCTACTTTTTGACTAGCCTATCCCAGATTCAGCATTGATGGGTTGGGATGGAGTGGCCAGGGAACTACTGCCGAAATGGCCAAGTCTAGGGCCAGCAAGGTATAGCTACAAAAGTGGTATGAAGCCTAGGACACAGTTAGTTAACCTTAGAAGGTGACAGCCAGGACTCATGAACATCTTTTTCAAGTGGAAGAGGTTAACGTGAGATGCAGATGGTCTCCTTGCAAGAGCCAACCACAGGTGTGGTTGACTCAGAGGACTTCATGCACAATGCAAACTGTGCCTCAAACTTCAGATCAAGAGCTCTGGTGCTGGCTCAGGACTGTCTTTGAATGAAAAGGTCAGAGGATGCTCGTTAGCTCCTTTGTCAATTAAGATCTTTTTGGGTAGTTCAAATTGAGACAACAGCTAATTGGCTAACAAATCTGAGCTTCCTGGTATCAGAGAAAGAAAGGATAGCAGTGGGAGCAGTGGGCTTAACAAGCCCTTTTGCGCCAGTCTTCAGCTACCATTCCTGCTTACTTCAGGGCCAATATCAGCCAGACATCTATGGACTTCCAACAGCAGAAAAGTTGATACAGCCCCCTTTTTCTCTTGGCCCAAGTAGTGTGGATAGGGTACATCATGCTCATGACATTATCAGTCCCAGATGCCCAAGGGCCTTCCAGCTGTATTTGAATACTGGCAGAGATGTGGGAGTTCCCAGTCTTGCAGCCCTGAGCTGCAGCTTCCCACTGAGACTCTCACTGTGCACACACAAAGAGGGGCTGACTGCACAGATCCAAAAGTAGCTCCCACAAATAACACCAGCTTCCAGGTACAGCCAATGCCACCATCTCTCACCTTGACTTCTTGGCCTCAGACAAGGAGAAGACATAAATTTGAGTAGGAGGAGTGAGTCAAGAAATCAACAGTGCTGTCTTGAAAGTGCCGCCTACGAATCAGGGCTTCAGGCCTACACCAAGATAAGTATGCGAAGCCATTCTTTGTGTCAACATGGGCCACTCTATCTCTGTACATCAGACTCCGTACAGTTGGTTTGTCCACAAGCATCAGGCTTCCTGTGCTCACATTAGTTCAAACCCAGACACTGCATAAGTGGGACATCCTCTCTGATTGCAAAAGCTGGCATCACAGTTCTAAGGAGCAAATGCAGCTAAAGCCTATCTCCAGCTGCATAGACTGACCTCTAACTACAAAGGGAGTCCAAAGCACTCTCTCCTGGCTAAACGGTGGCTGCTTCCCCTGCCTACTCTTGCTCATAAATTTGGTGCACTTCTTGGCCTCTACCAGAGCAGACAAATCATACATGGAAGTCCAAAGCTACTGAAGAATAGTTTCCTATCTCCTCTTTGATAATTTAGCAGATTAAACTACCTGTTCCTGTCCAGGCAGCTTGGACACCAGTGGCAGAGCCAGATTTCCCTCAAAAGAAAAAGCCCTCAAGAAGATGGTCTACACACCCTCAGCAGGAAAAGGGGTAACATTTGCCACTGTCTTAGCCATGTGCAAACTAGATCATCACCCTGAGGTGTGGAGCTGCCCCTGAAGGCCTTTTAAATCCCCTGTAAGTTACAGTTGTTCTCTAATGAATTGTTCCCATCAGTGTTGCTGTTGCACAAGGTGAGCACAGTGTCAGCTAGTGGCTGTGGGAAATCCACTTCTGCAGCCAAAAAACCTCACTGGCCTGGGGTGTAGAAAGCAAGACTAAACATTGCTGCTGCTGCTGCTACAGGACAGGCAACATAACATTGTCTCCAGAAATAAAACCTCTCCAGCTGGCCCAGCTCCACACTGGGGCAATCAGAGAGTAATTAATGCTAAGCATGATTCCCTTGCCGATCTCTCAGTCTGTGTTCCCATCACAGGTAGTAACCTTGTCTTTCCTACCTGCCCATTTTTAGCAGAGGCACCTGTCTGGGCTGGATCTTAATAAACTGATGTACAGGGCACACTAAGGACCTGACAGGAGACCTTGAAAGCTGATTGGTGACTTGGGGGACTGCAGAATTTTGATAAACCACCTCTGGCCTGGTCTTGCCCCCATCTTCCCCTTCCATCTGATGTCTTCAGCATTCCCAGCAGCCCAAAAAAAGCCAGGGTAAAAAAGATGGACACAGTAAAACACACGGTGGAGAACATGGCACTTATCTTGCTCCATGTCATCTCAGGAATGCATGGAAGACTTGAAAAATTCAGAGAAACACTTCATTACAAACAATAGAACAAAGATTTATTTCCATTACAATTGGAGTAAAAGAGTAAACACAAAAAATCTCCAGCACATAATGAAATGTTCTCCTAGGCTGTAAAAATCCACCTTTCTCCAAGCCTGACCATGCCAGAACTTGGGGAGAACAGGAATCAAAAGGCTAAGTCCTTTAAGGAATGAGTACTTTCAAGGCCCTTCTCTATTTTTAGCAGTGCTTACACTCAGTGTTTCCCACAGGGCTATAACCCAAACCTATTGGACTCACCTCTCAGGAGGCAAAAGAGTAGTTTGAAACTTTGCAAAAAGAAAGACCCTCAAATATTGACAATAAAGCTTTCAGAAATCAAAATTTTCCTTCTTATGGATGGTGCATGAGAATTACAAAGTACCAGCCAAAAATACATTGGGATCCAAATATTTAACATATCCCACAGCACAAGAACACATTGAGAGCCAATTGCCTAACATATTATCCCCATGGCATATCCCCATATCCTTCACAGACAGGTCCAGCTCCATAGCTTCCCAAGGATACAACAACTGTATCCTCCTTTGTAGCACTCAGGCAGTCACATGAGACAGCAGCATTCACAAGCGCAGGGCCAGCACATCCTGCTGCCACAACGCAGAGCCTGGACAGACAACATTCAGCACACCCTTTGCATCTGAGGTTGCCCAATAGCTCAGAGAGTTTGCAATAGCCACAAAACCACAGCAGTGCAGGTGGGAAAGCATCTCTGGAGTCTTCAGGCCTGCTGCAGTCAGAAGGCTGGAGTATTGCCAGCACTAGTGCTGGGCAGGTACAGCTTTGTCTGTCTTCATCTCAAAAACCCCAAAGGACAGAGGCCCGACAAAGATGTAGGCTCCGTGTAGCTCTTCACTGAGCAAATGCTCCTATCCATGGTTTTCAGCTGTTTGTTGCTAAATTTTAAGCAGTTCATGGTCATGTGTCTCAGGTCCTTGATGCAACAGGCTCATCACTGCACCTGCTGCAGAAAGTATACTATCTAGGTATGCCTGGTTTCCCTGGCATGTAAGTATAAAAGATCTGGAGAGAAATAAGAACAATCATCTAGACTTCATCTGCAAAAAATGCACAACTGAATCTTCCCAATATTGCCTTCTGTGTTATCAAGATCTATCATGCACATCCTCCAGACACTTTTGTGCCCTGAACTTGCTACAGATGCTGTCTGAGGTCAGGACCAGCTTAAACAAGACCTGTATCATCACAGCTGACTTTTTTTTTTTTAACATTACACTAGCACCAGGGCTGGAGAACAGATCACAACCAGGTTGAAGTAATGGGGAACAAGGGCCAGAACACTTCTAGGCTCAGGAAAACAACCCAGTTTACATTGATAACAGCTTCTACAGGAAGAAAGGCAGTGAGATGCAGGACAATTTCTCTCTCAGCTACTCCCAAACCAGAAAGAGGTCAGCCATTACTTGTTAGCAAAAGAAAGCAGTGCAGTGCTTCCAAGCAACGAAAGCAGAGACAGCAGGCAGCTCTCAAAAACCAGAGAGCTGGCACAGCCAGGTTTATGGCTTCTCTTCCAGCTGGTGAAGGGAAAATTTGGGAGAGGAGGTACCACAGTTGCCAAAGAGACCTGCCCCAGACTGAAGTAGCCAAGCCACAGAGGCAGGGCTCTGCACAGTGCAAGGTGGAAGCAGCTACTGGACGCTCCAGGACCAGGACAGACATTGAAAGAGACAACGCAAATTTTCAGGGGGAAACACTAGCAAGGAAAAAAACAAGATCCCACCTCATCACCCCAAAGATCTGAATGATGTCTACACTTGCCCCCTGTGCCCTTCACTGATGGCAATGTAACCTCCCCAACTCTATGCATAGGCAGCGTTTTCCTGCAGTACCACAAAAATGTCCAGATGGCTGGTGCACCCTCTTGAATCCAGCACTCATCTCCTACTTCAGAGCCTCACAGAAGGCAAACATACAGCTTCTCCTGTCCACCTACTGCAGGCGGCTTGAGCCTCATCCACCCTAAGCTGTGCTGTGGGGACCCCTTACCACCTTCCTGCTGCACTCCATTTCCTCCCTCTCATGTCCCAGTTGAACACTTGGACCTCAGCACCCAGAAAAGGCAAGGAACCTGCCTCTACAAAAATTTCATCCTGCTAAGGGCCTCATCTGAAAAATCCTCCATGGAGGAGATGGTACAGTTGCCTTCATGGGATCAGAGCTCTTTGCAGCAGTTTATAGCAACAGAACAAGAGGCAGCTGGCATGAAATGAGACTAGAGAGGTGCTGAATGGATACTAGGAGAAAATTCTGCCTCATGAGGGCAGTCTGTTTCCAAAGAGCCTGTGCTGTTTCTGTCCTCATAGGGTGTCAAGACTCAACTATACAAACTATACAGTCCTGAGCAACCTGGTCTGACTCATAGCTGACTCTGCTTTAACCACAAGATCAGAACAGAAACTTCTCAAGATCAATTCCAATCTGAGTTACACTATGATCTGTACCCTTCTCGGGGTGAGAGAGAACTTGGTGCATGTGCACCCCCTCTGCTTTTCCAAAGCTCCTGTGAGGCTCTGGCTGCACTTTCCATCTACGTCTCCCAATTCAAGGCCCCACCATGCTACAGTACCCTTCACCTCCTAGACCTGGTCACATAGGCTCCAACCTCCACAGGAAAAAGAGGCTGGATAAGGAGATACACTTCCTCTTCACTCACAGCCCCAGGCAGAGCCCTGGGCATCCATCAACTCTCTGGGCCCTTGCCAAGGATGTATAGGGAGGGATTTGACAAAGTTTCTCTGTGTATCTGTTTTCAAGCCTTTACCTCTCACAGCCATTCCTATCAGTTGTCCTATCAATTATCTCTCTCCATGTTTTCCTCCAGCCTTTTTTTCCATCCTAGGAAAGCTTGCAAGTGGAGCAATCAAAGATGAAAAGTCACCATATCCTGCCTCTCTCGTTTCAGGAAGAAAAGCTTTCCGCGTAGATACTGATTTTTCTAGACTACAAACAAAGCTGGGCTGACCTTAATATCAAAGTAATTTAGGAACTAAGGACATCCACAGACCTCTGGACCATGTCTCCACTCAAAGCAGGTCCAAATTCAATGTTGTATCCACTCCAAAGCCAGATCAGTTCACTTGGGTTTTGTCTAATTGAACTGGGAATAACTCCAAGGGCACAGATCCTACAGATTCACTGGGTCACTCTTCTAAGGGCTGAGCACGCTCAATGGTAAAAGTTTTTGTACCTCCAATCCCACCATTCTCCCACTCCTGCAGCATACAGTATGACTCCTGGAGGGATCTGACTTGCTGTGTTTGGCTGCAGCCCCAGCATCCAAACCTTCTGCAGTCCTGACCATGTTGTGGGTGTGAAGCCTGGCACTAATGTGATAGCCCTGGACAGCATGAGGGACACACCACCGTATTAGTGCCACACATCCCACTTTTACAGCTCTGGTTGCGTGAGGCTGGGGAATGCCTCCTCCTGCCTCCATCCTCCCTTACCCCGGCAGTCATTTCATTCTGTAAATAAAATCATCCACAAAGGAGGCATTTTTAAAAGTGAGATCTTCCTGGGTAGAGGGGGGTCTCAGTCAGGTGTGCTCGGAGGAGGGAAGCCTGCCAGGAGGCTTTGAGCACCTGTCCCAGGAAAGGCAGTAGAAGGGGAAAAGGCTCTTTGCCCCATCCATGCATTTGGGAGCCCTTATAACTTCTCCGGCAAAGGTGGACAGGAATTGAGAGGGCAAAAGCAGTGGAGGAGAAAAGGGCTGTCTGCCCCATTCCAGGCACTTGTGAGCCCCCAGAGCTTCTCTGGGGAAAGAGGACAGGGTTGGAGGACAGGGCAAAGACAGCATAGGAGGAAAGGGCTGTTTGTCCCATCCAGGCACCTGGGGACATCCTAGAGCTTCTCCGGCAAAAGAGGATGGGGCCAGACACGACAAAGGCAGTAGAAGAGGAAAAAGCTGTTTGCCCCATCCAGGCACTTGGGAGCCGGTAGAACTTCCCTGGCAAAACCAGACAGGGCTGGACAAGGCAAAGGCAGAAGAGGAGAAAAGGGCTGTTTGCCCCAGTCAGGCACCTGGGAGCCCCAATGGACGGGGCTGGACAGGATAAAGGTAGCAGAAGAAGAAAGGGCTGCAATCCAGACACTTAGGGCTTCTCCAGTGAAAACAGACAGGGCTGGACAGGCAGTAGAGGAGGAAAGGGCTGTTTGCCCCAACCAGGCACTTGGGAGCCCCAGCGATGGGGATGGAGAGGGCAAAGGCAGTAGAGGAGGAAAGGACTGTTTGCCCCATCCAGGCACTTGGCAGCCGCTAGAGCTTCTCCACTGAAAGTGGACAGGTCTGGACAGGGGAAGGGCAGTAGAAGAGGAAAGGGTTCTTTGCCCCAATCCAGGTACTTGGGAGCTCCTAGGGCTTCTCTGGCGAAAACAGATGCGGTTGGAGAGAGCAAAGAAAGCAAAAGAAGAAAGGGCTGTTTGCTGCAATTTGGGCTGTAGGGGACAAAGGCAGTAGAAGACAAAAGGGCTGTTTGCCCCAATGCAGGCACCTGGAAGACCCTAGGTCTCTTCCGATGGGAACAGACAGGGCTGGAAAGGGCAAAGGCAGCTGAGGAGGAAAGGGCTTTTTGCCCCAATACAGGCACTCGGGAGCCCTGAGATCTTCTCTGGCAAGAGTGGATGGGAAAGGAAAGGAAAGGGCAAAGGCAGCAGAAGAGGCTGTTGCCTATATCCAGGCAACTGAGAGCCCCTGGATCTTCTTTGGTGAAAATGGACGGAGCTGGACAGGCAGTAGTCGAGGAAAGGGCTGTCTTCTCCAACAATCCAGGCACTCCGGAGCCCCGAAATCTTCTGCGGCGAGAAGTGACGGGGCTGTCGGTGTCTCCCCCGGCTGGCGGCGACGCTCCTCGTCTGGATTCCCGTAAAGCGGCGGGATCCGGGATGGCGCACCAAAAGCATCTTCCTGGGCGTCCCGGGAGTCCAGCGCCCGCCGGTGCGTCCTGGGCCGTGTCAGAGTGCCGGGACAAAGCCGCAGGCGCCGTACGCGGCGCCTGAGGGCCGCCCAGCGGTGCCCAGCCCGAGCGCTGGCGGCGCGGGGGTCGCGGGGGGCGGCGCGGCGAGGGCGCGGGGGGTGGTGGCGCAGCCGAGCGAGGCGAAAGCGGGAAGGGCGCAGGAGGCAGCGGGCGGCGGGGCGAGGAGGCGGCAGGGCGCGGCGGCGAAAGCAGGGTAGGTGGAGAGGTCTCCGCGCTTGAAGCGCTTCCTGCGGCGGAGGAAGGAGCCGCTCTCGAACATGTCGCGGGCGCTCGGGTCCAGCGCCCAGTAGTTGCCCTTGCCGGGGCGGCCGGGCTCCCGCGGCACCTTGACGAAGCAGTCGTTGAGCGTGAGGTTGTGCCGGATGCTGTTCTGCCACTTGCGGGGACTGTCGCGGTAGAAGGGGAAGCGCTCGGTGATGAAGCGGTAGATGCCGCCCAGAGTGAGGCGCCGTTCGGGCGCCTGCCCGATGGCCATGGCGATCAGCGCAATGTAGCTATAGGGCGGCTTCCCGCGCTCCGCGGGGCGCTTGCGGCGGCGGCCACCGCTCCCCCGCACTGCTGGCTCCCCCAGCACCGCCTCCTCCTCCGCGGGCGCCAGCGGGGGGGATCCTGGCGGGAGCCCCGGGGGTCCCGGCGTCGGGCGTCCCGAGGATAGCGGGGGTCCCGGCAGGAAGAAAGATCCCGGCAGGGGGGGCGGTTCCGGGGACAGCAGGGGGCCCGCCGGGAGGTGGCCCGGGGACAGCAGGGGTCTCGGGGACAGCGGGAGTCCTGGTAGCAGCGGGGGTCCTGAGGACAGCGAAGGTCCTGGGGATAGTGGAGGCCCCCGGGACAGGGAGGGTCCCGGCAGCGGGGGTCGTGGCGGGAGAGGTCCCGGGGACAGCGATGGTCTTGGGAGCACCGGGGGTCCAGGGAGCAACGGAGATCCCGGCGGGGAGGGTCCGTGGGGCAGCGAGGGTCCCCGGAGCAGCGGGGGTCCCGGAGACAGCGGGGGTCCCGGCGGGGGGAGTCCCGTCAGCAGCGAGGGTTCCCGGGACGACGTGGGTCCCGGCAGCAGCGGGGAGCCCGGCGGGAGGGGTCCCGGCAGCAACGAGGGGGCCGGCGGGTGCGGTCCCGGCGGGAAGGATCCCGGGGACAGCAGGTGTCCTGGGGGGGGGGGGGGGGCCCGGCAGGGGGCGTCCCGGGGGCAGGCGGCTCCCGGCACTCATGCGGCCGTCGGGGCGGCCCCGAGCGCGGGAGGATGCGGCGCCACCGCGGGTTTTTATGCGGCGGTGGCCGCGTCCCCGCGCCCGGACGGCCCCACCGCCCCTGCACCGCCCCGCGCTGCGCGGGCGGGGACGGGCGCGCCCGCACCCGGAGCACCAACCCTCGCGGGGTCCCTGTGCCCGGAGCCGCCGGGGGGTGACGCTGTGCGGGGCGACAGGAGGGCGCGGGGTCCTGGAGCGGGTGTGCGGTGGTTCGGGAGTTACGGTGAGGTGACACCGCTGTCGCGGTGGATGCTGCCGCCCCGTGACCCTAGGCAGAACTAATGAAGCATGGAAATGAATTAAATGTGCAAAAAATCCGGGTGACAGATCTGCGTGCGGAGAGACAGTAAGTGTGTAGGCCTCTGCAGCGCCGTTTGCACACAGAGCTTCCAAGCGAAATGCACTCAGATCACAGGCATCACCTTCAGTTCGGCACAGAGCTGGGTCCTACGACCCTGTTTACGCCTGATCACAGAACCCAGTCTGGATTTGGAGTTGGATCCAACATTGGGTTTGAACCTACTTTGAGTGGAGACTCGGTCCAGGGATCTGTGAAGGTTCTTAGATCCTAGTGCTGTGGGACCTCCAGATGCCTAATCCTTCCAACCAGGAAGGATGCTGGTCTCTCCACAGGCTGCTGCTGGGACATACTTCTTCCCTGCTAGATCCTTCTGGTTGCTGGAATGCTTGGGCTGAGGATCAGATGCTGCTGGGACATATTTCTTCCCTGCTAGCACCCTCCTTCTCACTGGAATACTTGGGTTGAGGATCAGACTCTGGGAGTGTGGGTCAGAGCAAGTTCCATGAATGTACCAGGTCAGTGTGTGCAGATGTACACAGGGATGTGTGTGTACAGGGGGGTGAGCATGTACAGGTACATGGGTGTGCAAGGGCACTGATGCAGGGCTGAGGATGCACGTGTAAGTTCCTAATTGTGTATTGACATGCCAGTGTGTGTACAAACATGTGCCAGTGTGCATAGGTCTGTGGCTGGACTCAAGGCATGAAGGTGTCAGGGAATGGGTGCGGACAGATGTGTGTGCAGAAGAATGGGTATACAGAGAGGTGGGTGGGCATATGTGTGCTGTGCGTGGCTATACTGGTGATCCTGCCAGTTCTCCCAAAACTCCATCACCAGTGTGCTGCAGAGTCGCTCTGTGGGAAAAGCTTTCCCAAAACCCTCTTAGCCTTAACCCAAATGGTGTTTAAGGGAGATGTTTAAGGAGATATTCAACCTAGTGAAATGGCTCCCTTGGAGGTTTCCAACGAAGTTGTTTCTCTGCTTGGGGAAAAATCGGGCTGTGTGAGGATCCGTTTGCACTCAGCAAACAAACCCCACCCCTGGTTTCTATCTAAATAAAAGTACTCCATAGTCTTTGGGCACCTGCTTATTCGTGCATCTTCCCAGCGATCTAGGAGGTAAGCATGAAGTGGCACTCTCTGAGGACCCGTGCATGCAGTCCCAGTAGCTGGATGAGGACATGTGGCAGTGTTTCAAATTGCGTGCTGCAGAGTTGGCGGCAAAAGAAAAATCAGCCTTCTGTAGCGACACTTGTGTTCTTGAAGTACAGAAAACACTAGGGTAGTATTATCCTGGAAGAACTAAGAAAATGACTGGTTTAGCATGAAAGGAGAGTGGTGAAGCTGCTTCACCTGCAATGCTCTGCTGACTGGCTTGCGGGAAGCTGTAGCTGGGATCTGGGGATGAATTTTCCTGTCTGATTTTCTGAAAAGCAGCTGCATGTTTCAGTCACCTCTGGCACCATGTCTCTCTGCACCATGCCAATTCCATGCCTCCAGAGGGCAAAGTCAGATCATGCTTCACTTTGCACTGGTAGAGATGGGCATTGGAAGAGGTGTGCGCTGAAGTGGGGTGGTGTGCTGAATAGCTGCTTTTGCCCTCCCTGATAGTGATGAAAATCCTTTTCCAAGAAAGCACTTTCCTTGGCAGAGCCCAGCATGTAAGCAGAGTGAAATGGATACCCAAACAGCGTGTGTTGGCTCTTGTCCCTTCTCCTTTTCTCATCATGCAGGTTCAGCTGTAATGTCAGCATTTGTGAGTGAAGTGGGAGTTATATAATGCAGTGGCCTGGAGACTCTCCTCAATCTGACATTATCATCAGCCTATTTGTAAACATTTTAAGCTCTGCATTCAGGGAGCAGAACTAAGTCTTGCTTTAAGCATTGGTGTCTCTTTTGAGTACCAGTTCCCATTGTGAGCAAGATACGTGTAGGATGAAACTCAGACTCACCCAGGGGGATCTTAGACTGTAGATCACCTCCATCTATAAATCCAAGTTGTGCCTGTTGCTGGAGCAGAAGGGTTGATACTTTTCATGTTTGTGAACATTTTGTTTCCTTTTTTTGATTCAGCTGCACTGGAGGAGTGGCAACGGTAAGTAAAATGGAAAACACTGTGCACTGATTAAACATTTGAAGTTAATAATGCAACAGAAAATGTATGATATCTACGGCAGTATTAGCCATACAAAACTTATAGCTTGGATTTTCTTTTGGTTCTTTTGACTAAATTTACAGTCAGCATTTTTCCTGTCTAAATTTCACAGCTCAGATCCTGCCTACACTGAGATCTGCAGCTGAGCAAAGCGCTTGCTAGTTTTAAGACCAAGCACTGCAGAGGGTACGCTCCACAAGGGCGTTGTGCCTTGGCCTCTCAAGACTCGAGTTTGTTAGTATCAGGAGGTGACCGAGTATTACCCCAGCCAAAATCCCATCTGCTTGGATCTCCAAGACCAATTTCTAATCATGGAAAAAAATCCATTTCTTTAGACGTAATTCCCCACTCAGTTGCTCCCATACTACATGATTGAGATCCCTCGAGTGTAAACTGCTGGGTATCGCTGCTGTCCATTAGCCCTGAGACATGAATGGCTTCTCCCACTGCAGGCAAAACAGAGGGAAGCAGACACTGGATGTGTGGACAGCGCTTTCAGGTGTAGCACACCTGTAGTTTTGGTTCCACTGTTGGAATTCCTCTCTTCCATCAGTCCCAGCTGGGAAGTGACTGGCAGAGCTGGAGCTCTGCTGCAGAGAAGCTGGGGAGTGGTGTGCATGAGGCTGATTCTTGCTGACAATAATACACAATCCATACCGGGTTTTGTGAGGAGAAGCGCAGCTTGTCATGCAAATCTAGGTCTGTGCCAGCATTGCCTAAACAGCAGGTGAAATACGCAACCTTGCTGTGCAAACTGACAACGAGAGCCTGATTTAGCTAAGATAGCGAGCCACAAAGCAAAGCGGTAGAAAACACTACATGTGACATAGTCAGCAAGGAGCAGACATCTTCCTGGTGGAAGCAGAGTGGATCCAGCCTGAGCCGGATGGGCCACCACACCTTCATTTGTCCTCCTGCCAAAGCAGTTCTTAGACCTAGTTTGCAAGAGAATAAGCTACTCCTTCTTGCATTTGCACAGCCAAGAAATCACTGAGAGTTGAGTAGGTCTGTCAGAGTAAAGAGGAGGAGCTAGTATCTTTTCCTGGGAACATGCAAAGCAGAGTTAGGCTCTCTTCTGTAAGCCAAAACTCTCTTGCTATCTGCTATGCTTTTTTTTTTCCCCCAGGTGTTGTGAAGTTTGCACGGCTCTTGCTTCCCTGAAGGCATTTTATGAGGTACATTTCAGTACCTCATGAAAATCTTCCGGATGGGTATCTTTGAATACCCATCAAGCTCTGTTGATATGGAAATGAGTTCTTTCTATTTTGACTGTCAAATGACCTATTTGGCCAGTCATCAACAATCAGAGAGGTTTAATCCCGTCTAAGAGTGGCCTGTGTCTTTGGCATTTACACTCCCTGTAGCAAAGTTTGCCTTTCCCCTGAGTCTTTGCTGCCACTCACAGCCTCCCGTGGTCACTGCAGGCAACTGTGTGCATGGCCTGATGGCAGCTTTGGGTATGTTTCCTCTGTTTGTGTCTTGCTGTGATAGCAGCAATAGGACTGTTGCAGGTAGCAGATGACAGGGAAGACAGCCAGCGGGAAGAATTTCTTTTACCCGTGGGGCCACCATCACTAGTTAGTGACTCACGCCACTAACTTTGGCAGGGTAGGTGAAGGACAAGCATGCAGGACATAGTAGTGGCTCAGACCTTGCAGGATGAATGTCTCTTAGTCTTATGTTTTCCAGGTGCCCTGCTGGGACCTGCTGCTCTGCTGGCTCACAATTGGCATCACTGCTGTCTGACAAGAGCTCCTGCAAGGGGCCTGTGGCATCAGCAAGACCTTGAGGTTTGTGGAAGGGAAGGTTTTTTTGCCATTGGAAACCAGATTTTGCTTCTCAGAGCACTAGTTCATCCCTTTCTTAGGCTAAAGGTGAAACCTCATGCTTGGTAGAAAACAATAGGGTACAGCAGTTTAGAGAGGATTGTTTATTGCTTGCTTTGGAAGCTGGGAATTTTATTTTTTAAAATAATTATTTAATTAATAGCCTTATTGTGAACAAAGTATCTTTGCAAATATCCTGCTTTACTTCAATAAGTTATTTGGAAATAAATGATGGGATTTTATTATTTATCTTCCATTGCAGACAGGACCACATTACCCTGAACATAAGCTTTTTCTAACCAGCACTTCAGCATGGGATGGAGAGGGAACAGGTCATTTTGGCCAAACTGTAGGAGGAGGAGATTAATTTCCCAACACAGGCAAGAGAAATTTCTTGGTGGTTTTCTTTGTTGGTATGTTATTCAGGTTGCTCCACCCAAATATGGATATTTAAAAGTCTGTAACAAATTGAGGTGGAAACAGTTTCCCGTCCTGGGCACTGTAGTCCTTGCAGAGAACTTTCCCCATGGTCACAGAGAGTAGGCAGCTAAGGAGGAAAGCAAGGGAAAGAAAAGATGGTGGTAGCAAGTATCTACTTGCAGTGGGTGCAAGATGGGTGCAGTGGAGGAACACAGAACACATGAAGCAGGGGAACATAAAGGAAGAGAAGAATCACTGTGGGAAAAGCAGGGAATGTGAAGAGGAATGGTTAGGGCTGGAGCCAGAAGAAGATGAGCCTTTGCTGGGAGACTGGTTGGGAGGTTTGTTTTTTGGGGAAGATCTTGAAGTGATGGACAAAAAAAGCTGGGACAAAAAAAGCTGTCTTCTCCAGATCTCAGGCTGGAATCAGAGACTTTCAATCTCAGCATCACTTTGGTGTAATAAAATAAGCATGAAGAATAACATCACAGCTTTCTGGAACTGGTCTACACAGCACATGAAAAACTTCTAGTACTGTGAGCTGCTATTTTGGGTTATTTTTGTTCTTAGTTTTTTCTTTAAACCAAGGACCAGTGACAGGACAGGGGGCAATGGGCGCAGGACAAGGGGCAACAGGCACAAACTGGAACACAGGAAGTTCTACCTTCACATGAGGAAAAAATTCTTCTACTATGAGGGTGGCAGAACACTGGAACAGGCTGCCCAGAGACGCTGTGGTGTTTCTTTCTCTGGAAATATTCAAAACCGCCTGGATGCATTCCTGTGCAGCCTGCTGTAGGTGAACCTGCTTTAGCAGGGGGGTTGGGACTGCATGATCTCCAGAGGTCCCTTCCAATTCCTACCATTCTGTGATTCTGTGAAAGTCACTGATGAAACTGATATCACTGAGTATTATTAAACAAACCAGATGTTGCCCTTGCTTCCCTGGAAACTGCAGATTTCAGTGCACTTTGCAGAATTCTATTTGGTTAACAAAAAAAAGGCATTTCAGTTGGTAGGACCAGGCACCCAGCACTTCTGTGTGTCTAGTTTCTGATGCTTCAAGGTTTTCAGGGGAAGTCCTTAGCAGTGAGGCAGGTTGGGGGCAGAGGTGGGAAGCCAAGACACTGGGTCATGGTCTGCACAGAGGGCTGCAAGGAGGCACACAAACATAGCCTCAGCATGGCCCTGGGGCTGCAGATGGGAGCCCCAGCTTGAAAGTAGCTCCTATTTAAAGCTGAGGAGCCTCACCTGGGCTCTTTCCTCACTCTGGGCACTGCCAGCTGGTTGCCCAGGGTGGGGGTTGTGCATCCAGCCTTGACTAAGGCAAGGAAAATTGTGCTTGAAACAGAATCCATGTGTGTGCATGTGTGTGCTTGTGCAGTGCATAAAGCACCACTGAATGGTAAATCATATCTGCCTATAGGATGAATTGTGAGATATTGAGTAGACACTGATGAGGGATTGGTAAGACCCAGCACTACCAACTGTAATTCCATGAGTGAAGGACGTAAATAGCCTTTATTTAAAAAAAACAGAATGTAGATTGTGCATGGTATGAGTTTATTGGCACTGGCAGACAAAATCTAAATACTTCTAAAAGAAGCTCCTATTTTTTACCCCTTCAACCTTTTTTGTTCCCTTGCCACTCTCTGATCCTTTAGCAATCACCATGATAGCTACCAAGTAATGCCCTATTTATCAGTATCTACAGAAATTTTCCGGAGTTCTACTTGAGCAAAATGTAAGATGAGGAGACAGTTTTTTTCTCAAGTTTAACACTTTTCTTTTACAAAACTGCAAAGCCTATGAATAGCTGGGGTCCTGCTTAATTTAATAGACCTGCCGGGATTTACACTAGATGAGCATCTGCCCAGCATTTACCCTTACATGTTTCCAAAAGTGTGTAGATCGGGGCAATCTGAATAGAAATAAGTATTTTTAAGTTTCATGCTGATATTAAAAATATACATGGTACTATGTGTATTTCCAAGGACAGCAAAAAGTTTCAGAAATCTTTCTTCATTTTGGACAGTCTGGTCTTAAGTGTTCTGTAACCAGTCCATGTTTCATCTGTGAAATCTGTGCTGCGGGACAGGTTTTCCAAAGGGATGGTGGCATTTCTGTTCTTTGGGCTTATTAAAGCTTGACTGGTCATGGCCCTGAGCAAGCTGATCTAATTTGGGACATAACCCTGATTTGAGCAAAAGACTGGACCAGAAACCTTGTCATTTCTGTAGTTCTCTCTGTTACTTTGAGAGAAATACTGTTTCCAGGAGTTTCTGTCAAGTCAGCTCAAATCCTGTCAGTGATATAGGAAAATAACCCATGAACACAAGCAAAATGAATTCTCAGAATGCCAGGTGCTCAGATCTCATTTTTCCCAGCTGGCTCTGATAGTTTTGCTTAATGCAGTTTGGGTCTTTATATGCAAATCTCAGATTTGCGATGATGTAAGATGTGATTAGCAGAAAATAGGTCTTGCAGAAGTTATTTAAACAATCTCTCCCAGGATCATATTTTGGACAGGGAACATATTTTTGAGGCCTTCAGATTTCCCTCTTCTTTATTCCACTTCGAGACAGTGCAGTTTTACTGTCTGAGATTGTCTTTATTACTTAAAAAAACAAAAAACAAAAAACAAGGGCAAGGTGGAAAATGAAATGTCAAAATATATTAAAAAAAAAGTATTTTTTCCTTTAACAAGTGTTTATTTAGATGTGAACATAAGCAAAGGTCTGCAGCATAAGAACAGGCTGAGATCTGCTTCCAGCAATTAAGTCCCAGAGCGGAAATCTCTCCGGCCTAAGCCATGCACTAAACACAAGAGGCACGGCACTGAGCTTGGCAGTCAATAGAGAGAGGGAGCCTCCAGAAGGTGCCTCGGCTGGCAGGGTGGGAGATTAGAGGTGGGCTCAAACCCATCCACCTGATGCTTAGGCAGTGAAAACTGTGATGGTGCATCCCACGGGCAGCACATAGTGCTCCTGATGTTTTCCTGTGGTCCTCGCCAGGAATCTTGTGGGCCCCTTCTCCGAGGTCTGGAGCAAGCCAGCATCCCTGCATGGACCACATCAGCTATGAGGGGGGTGATTCACAGGAGCATCTTCTTTGCTGTGCCTGCCTGCTGCTGGCAGCAGTGCAGTGCTGTGCAGAGGGCTCAATTATCCCTGTGAGATTGAGTGATCCTTGCTGGTTCAGTGTAAATAGCTGAGCACTGGAGGGAATTTCTTTCAGTCACTTGTTACATGGCTTTATTGAATGGGGAGTGTCAATTTTTTCTACTCGGAACTAGTCTGGGCAACACTGATAGATGAGTTGAAAAGTAAGAGCTAATCTTGCAGGAATGACTCAATTCTGGCATAGGATTTGCAGAGCTGGATGAGAAGTTCAGGTAAAACAAAGGGAAGTGGAGGCCATAGTAAAACTATGTGGTTTGGAGCACGAAAGTTTAACTGCTACAGAGTCCAAGTTGGAAACCCCCTCCCAACAAATTGCTGTACTCAAAACCTTGGCAATGTCTAGAACAAGTCAATATTCGAACACACTTGTTCCAGAAACAGAGGCTCTTTCCCATGGGAGCTGTAGATTGGATTACTAATTACCATGTGACTGGAAACCAATTATTATTATTTTTAATTAAACACAAATAAAACAATGGCTGTGCCTTTAAAGTTTGACTTTGAAATGTTTTCTGCATTTTTCAGCAGTGGTTACACTGGCCAAGTCCAAACAGAGCAGCACTGGAATTTTTGACAAAGGTTTAAGGTTATTTGCAACCAGATTTCTCCAGCAAGGACAATATGGTAGCTTGGATAAAAGCACAAGCCCAGTCTAAATATCTGGGCTGGGGAAAGGGAGATTGGATTTCTTGAAGCTGTAGTAAACATAGAAATATTTTTTTTCTCTGCCTCATTTGGCAAGCCTTTTAACTACTTTAGCTTGCTTTCTTCACCTGAAATCTTTGCAGACACGTACTGGTTGCAGAGTAGTAGCTTAAGAGAACTCCCCTCCGGAGCCTCCAAACCCTCAGGGCTGTGTCACGAGGGATGCTCTCCAGGTGTCCAGACTCTGTGGGTCCTGTACTATAGCAGTGGCCTTGCATGCTGTGTGGCTGGACTGAAAGGAGCATCCCCAAGAGTGATGAACCTTGGCTGAGGGCACTGCCAGTAGACTTGAATTCATCTCCTGGTACATTCTGCAGATTCCTGTGGTACCAAGACTCACTGCTGCTACAGAGCAAACTGGACGGTTGGTTATGGGGAAATAGGTTTTCTTTTCAGCACCCTAGGGTTTGAGAGTCCTCTCCCCTCCCTCTTGTGTCCAGCTGGTAGGCACAGCTGTCAGTGTTGATGATAACCTAGCTCCAGAGCCACCAGTGCCCTTAGCAGTGTGGCATTAAGCGGTGTGTGCTGCTGTGTGCCCTTTCCTACAAGCAGCCCTTGTGAAAAGAGGGCCATTGCTGTGGCCAGACAAGAAATATTAGCTCATATTGCTGTATTAAAGTCAGCTAGCAAGGCTAAAGTAAAACTAGTAAAACTCAGTTGCTGTCTGATGCTTGTCCCAACTTCTTCCATCATGGAATTCAAGCTGTCCCCATGGTGCTCACTCCAGGGACTGACCACATCTGGCTTTCTGATCCCAGACTTTGACTAGCCCCAGCCACTGCACGGCTTGCATGGCAGTCAGAAGGTGCTGCCTCACCTCTCCACTAAGTGAGTGATGGGTATTCCTGCACTGTGTGAGCCTCCAAGGCCGGGGCTGGGTGTGGAGGGAATCTTATCTCACAGGGCTGCTGTGCACAAAGTTGTTTTCTGATGAGCTCACGGTGAAGTCAGCGCCAGAACGAGGGCAAATGGAGCATAAAGAGGGTTTGCGCTCACATGTTGGCCCACTGCAACCCGTATTTGGTAACTGGGATTTAGCTCCCAATCAAGTTCCTGCTGGATTATTGCTCAACCTCCTTTTAGGGGCAGCAGCCATGTGTGATAGATGAACGCATTTGGCCTGGTCCAGCTGCCAGGTGATATCCTCTCGGGCAGCAGCTGATTTGGGGTTGTTTCTGCTCCCTGCCTGGAGGGGCTGCCAGACCCCACTACGGTGACCCGGGATCAGGTGAATTCCTGGCAGCGCACCCAGTTTTGCATGGGGCTAACCCAGTAGCTAGTTTGTCCTGCTGAGTGAAGCAGAAATGTAGGAGCTAGTCCAGCCTTAAATGTACAGGGACCCTGAGGCTAGGAGCTTCCTTATCCTCCTGATGAGATTTCTCTCAGCTGTCCAGCTCCTGTCTGGGCAGCTAAACACCAAGGCAGAGTACCAGCTAATAGTCTGAAGACCCTGTGAGATGGAAAATTTCTGCCTGAATTTGGACTACCCACAATCACAAGTGGCCCTGGAAACTGCCCGTGACAGGAGCAGCTGGAGTGAACTGTCCCCTGAAGTCCTGGCCCCCAAGCCTGCCAAGCACTGCCAAAGACAAATGGAGGCTGATTTACGCTGATGTGCCTGATATGGCTGGGGGCTTGGCCACAGAAAGCCTGAAACAGGGGCCAGGATGGTCCCCAGGGTTGTGAACTGACCCCTTCCATGGGCAACGCATTGCTGGTTTGCTCTGCCACTGTTCCTTCACCATTAGGAAATGGTTCTGCATCAAAAGCATGGTGTCGCCTTCCCTTCTTCACCCTACCTTCCCTCTCCCGCAAACCAACAGAATGGCAATGGCTAGGGAATTGGGATGAATGGTTTTCTAGCCCACTCATTTTATGCCCCAGGGCGCCTGAAACTTGTGCATTTTCATCCCAGGCCGTCAGCCAATTCCTGGCATTATCCTGGGCACATAGTCCCTCTGTTCATCTATTGTTTCCTTTGTGTGAACCAGAGATAATGGCATTCCTTGCGTTTCCTGAGCAAGGTCTAGTACATTTAGCAGGTACTAGGTAGGAAGCATCTGAATCCAAACCTCAGCACTGACTCATTACCACTCAGGCCCTTAAAATGTTCCTGCACAGCGGACTTTTCTCCCAGAACCTTTCCAAGCCTTCTAGGCATTGAGCATAGATGGCACAGTACCAGAGCAAGACACTGTGCCTTTCCTAAATGATGCCTGAGGTCCTTCTCCATAATTTTTTGTTTTCTTCATATTCCATTTCTTTGATTTTGGGGTTTTTTGTTTGTTTGTTTGTTTTGGAAGCTTAGAGGGCTTTCAGGAGGGTTTACTTAGGGAGAGAGGCAGCAGAAAGACAAACTTCTGGCCTTGTAGTAGGTCTGTAGATAGGAAGGTCCTGTGGCTCCTAGGGTTCAGTTGGACGCAGGCCATGGGGGTGCGTGTAGCCAGATTAGCAGCAGTACTGGGAAATAGGCACCCCTATGTGCAAGGATGAACCCAGCCACATGTTCAGCTCTTAGCATTGAGCAGGCATGGCAGGCAGCAGCTGGCACTGCTCTGGGCACTCACCACGGTAGCACTCACTGGTGGCAGGGCTGAAGTGGTACAGCTGTGGCTCTACTGGATCAGCCAGCATCATCTTCCTGATGAGTTTGAATGTCCACTGCACAGGACCAAGAGCTAGGCCATCCCACCCCAACCTGTGCTATGTGCTGTTCTAGGGCTGGAGGAACCCCAGCCTCCAGCCAAAATAGCATGAAACTCTGAGAGGATCACCTGGCAGACACAGTTGCCCCTGCCAGAAGGCATCTGTTGTGCCTGTCCTGCTCCAAGGACTTTTTAAGTGCTGCTACATGAAACAGCCAATGCATAAAAAGCATAAACACTCTGCTGAACAGGAGGACAAGTGGTGCTGACCCTTGGTCCCTCTTTCTGGCCCATTGATCTTCAAATACTTTAGTCTCAGCGGAAAGGGCTCAGACACCTCCTCCCAGTGCCCTTCCACTCACAGGGTATAGCCTGGAGGAGCAGGAGTTGCTCTGCAGGGAGAGGAGGTGTGACTCCTCAGACTCTCCCTTGGGCGAAGAGGAGGTCAGCACGGGGAGTTCAGCTTTCCAAGTGCTGGGCTTGGGCAGGGGAGTGCTCTGTGTTTAGGAGGTAGAGCAAAGATGCCCACGAGGGGGGCACAGCGTCCGTGTGGGAGGATACAGGTTTTCCCTGCAGATGTGCTCCCAGTGCTCCCATTGCCCAGCAGAGGTGGGGGGCACACACATCTGCTCCCATCAGGAAGGGCCAAAAGACCATCTTAAGCATAAGATGACCTAACAGCTGCAAGAAGAAAGGCTTGTACTGGGGGCTGGTCTGGACCCTGAAAGGGTAATGTATTCGCACATCAATGGCTGAGCGTCCTCGCTGCATTCATGCTCCATTACTATCAGACTGCTGAGTAACTTCTGGGTAACAAGAAACAATATTCCCCAAATGCAGCTCTGCAGTGATTCATCAGAAGAGCCCTCATCTTCATATTTCAAAAGCTTTAGTAATTTTAATGAAGAAACAACTTCCTGCTGGCTGGCTGGGCAGCTACCCAGCACAAACTGCAGATATTCAAAGTGAAAAGGCTGTGATTCGTTAGTTAGCTAAGAACTATTCTTCAGCCTCAGAGCCAGGATAATCCTAGGTGGGAACATCCGCAAAAGGGTCAGCTGTTAGAGGCATTTAAGTGCCTTTACATTGGTATCTAGAGACCTGCTGGGAAGCTGAACCCTATGGAAGACCTCCAGTGACCTCTATCACAAGTGTTGGGGGTAGGCTTCTAAATCACTGAGGCACCTCTGAAGGCTTTGCTCTCTGTTTTCTCCATCACTGGGCTTTCAAACAATTGCATCCTTGCCACACATTTGTCAAAGAGAAAGGAGGAGATCAAGAAAGAAATTGCAATAGTCTTTTGCTTACAGCTGTGTTTGTTAATGCTGAATAGCATGTGGAGGTAGAAGGGATATCCTGAACAATGGTCTCCAGGCAGAATCCGTTTTCCATGACAGTGCCTTTCTGAAGCAGGAATGCCAGCATGAAGCAGAACTTGTTAAAGTAGTAAAAGAAGAGGTCTCTAATGTGTCCTGTGTGACACAATAATCCTCCATCAAGAACAGACTGCTGCCATTTTCCCTCCCATCTGTGAATTTTGGCTTCAGTCAATTTCGTGATTTTCACGAAGTATAAAATCGAAGTCCTAACCCTTAAAAGTAACCCCATCAACCTTGCAGGATCATTCTGCAGGCATGTCTAGTCTGCGGACATAGTTTTCCTGCATGGACTCTAAAATATCTGACTGCAATCAAGCTGAAAGAGGGTTCACCATTAGGAGTTATATTTGACAAAAAGAAACAAATATTTTCCACGTCTCCATCTGTTCCACTGGCTAAACATCATTCTCATTTTTCAATGCTTTATTCACAGATTATTATTGTCCTCCTGACTTCTCTTTAAAGCTTTCCTCTTGAAAATACCTGTGAAAACCCACAGACAATAATTTAGACCGATCAGGTGAGCAGTGCTGCCTTGCTGCTGTCTCCCTTTCTCCAGCTCCTTGTGCCCTGTTCTTGTTCTGCCTTTCTATTCTGTGTTTGTGCCCTCGATAGAGGTGTCTCAGCTCACAGCCTGATGATGCTTTTCTAGTAGTGGAAGCAGGTTTTCTTCGTACAGTCCAGCAATTCATTCCTCCTCTATGGTGCCAGGTTTACCCCTCACATAGCTCCTGTTTCTTAGTGGTTTGGTCTCTCCTCCAGGCTTGCAGATGCTGTTTCCATTTCCTGCTGCAACCACCAATAGTTGCGTGTCAGCCACTGCTGCAACTGCCTGAAGAAAACCAATTACAGGTAAAAGGCCCAGTGGGATCCGTACAGGCTTTCAATAAAACCCATTTGTTGTGTTTTGACTGGAATGAATATGAAATATTGCTGTCTGTGCTGGTTATCTGAGAAGGCAAACACTGAGAACATTATGAAAGCAGACCACAAAGCTGGAAGTTGCTATTTATATTATGTATGTGATTCTGCCATTGAAAGAAAAAAAGTTTGCATTTTCTGGGGATGGAGAAAATTCTAATATCAAGTTTGGTACTGCTTTTAAACAGTATTCTCTGGAGTGGAGCATCTCTTGAGGTCCCCAGCCACAGGGGAAAGTGTACAGGTAGGGGAGGCCTAGCTGGTGGGATCCATGCTCTCAGGTCAAGAGACTGCATAAGGACCCTGAAGATGGGGATTTTTAACTTCATGTGCCCAGGGTAAGTCCAAGGCTTTGACACCAGCCACTTCAGAGAAGAGGGTATAAGAGACAATCCTGATACCTGGTTAGGCTTATGTGCAGTCCCTGCCCAGGGACCACTGGGCGATTGTTTCTGTTGTACTCACATTCCTGTCTTGTGAAATCAGGCCAAGGATCTAGTGAAGTAGCCTGGCAAATTTGGAGAGAAGCTGCCCAATACCAGTACTGGTTGAGAACTTGGCTTTGCTGGTGAATGCTATCCAGATTTGGCTCTGGCACTGAAGGCTTAATTGACTTGTTACAGGCTTTGCACACAAGCAAAAGAATTCCTTGTAACCTTGAAAGCTACACAGCTACAAATCTGATGACAGCCCTGCACTGTTTACTTAAAGATTTCTTGCATTTTTGAGACCAAAGTCTGTCAGTGCGGAATCAGACCATGGATGACTTGGGAAATAGTTTGTCAGTAACGTAATTATGCAGCCTTAAGATTCAGACTGCCTCTTTTCAAAAGATCTATTCTAGCTGAAGCGTATGGGTTTGGTAAACATAGTACTGTACTGCAGTCAAAGACTGTCTATGTAGTTTCACTCACAGTGATGCTCCTACACAAACCCCTTCATTGCACACAGAAACACCGTGAAGGCAAATGTGCAGGGTTAGCACCACAGCTGGAGTTTCCAGACGCATACTTCAGCCAGTAAAGGTGTGCTTTTGTGAAAAACTAAGATATTTCTTGAATTTGATCCAAACTGACAAATAGCTTTAGTTAAAAAGCGTGGAGTAAGAGTTCCTGAAAGCTGAAACAATGCATTTTGACATTTTCCAAAAGGACTCTTTTGCTTTCTTTTTTCATGAAGAACTTTCAGTTTGAAACTTGCCTTGAACTGCTGGGGGTTTTTTTGAATTTTTTTTTTTTTAATGAGTGAAATCCCTCTAAAATGAAGAAAGAGGGAGGTTTCCCTCTGGTCCAGGTGAAGCGGAACAAATGCTCTGCCTTGCCTGCTGCCATGCACGGTCAGAGATCAGGAGAAGCAGAGTAATGGGCATACTGTCTCTCAGGCAGGGTCTTGTAGAAATTGTTCTTTAAGAACCCTTTAGTTGATGATTTCTTTCAAGTGTGGAAGGATGCAGTTTCTGATTACAAATCTATGACTATAGTAGTGTGATTACAAGTGGGCTGGTTTATCTGTACTAAAGAGCCAAACCATGATTTTCACCTAATTAGAGCTGCACAGAGAGGACCACCCAGCTGTTGCTTTGCTCCCCTTTGGTCTACTAAAGTGGCGTCATGGAGTCCTTATGAATTTCAGCATGTCCCCACTCTGAAAATTGCTGACAGTGGTGCATCCTCCATAGGTGGAAGGTATGGCACAACACTGTTTGTTTGCACAGGTACCATTCCTTTTCTGCTTCTATCATCTGTAAAATCCACCAGAAACAGCATCTCCTCTTAGATCTTCGCCTACTTTACTTTGGAATGATGTGCCAAGATCAGATGTCTGCTGGATCTGTGTTAGGAATAGTCAGAAATAGGACTTTCCATAGATAGTTATTTTTTATCAGTTGCTTGCTTTTTAATCCATGTGACAAGTACATCACAGATCTTCAAGGGATACTAATTAAGGACCTAAAATGAAATTAAGTGGAAGATGCTGGCAGAGCCATGTAACTGCTATAATGACCATCCTCCTGTTTACTCTATGTGTTTAGCTGGAGTTTGGGCAGGACTGGTGAGAATCCAGGATCACTCATGGGTGTAAATTAGTGTGAGTCACATTTTCTTGGTTTCCTGTATGGCTACTGCAGATTTCAGAAGGAAGCCTGGCAGAAAGGAGAGGAAACTTAGCACTGCTTCCTCCGACCCTGGGTCTCTTACACAGTTGAGATGTTTCAGCATTTTTGGCGTGACTTGGTGTCATTTGGGTTCTCTTTGTAAGTCCTCACATGTGATGTGCTGTCTGGCTTCATTGAAGTAGGAAATCTGCAGTTTCTTTTCAAAGAATGGGGAACCCCTACCCCTCTGAAGAGTATGCTATGGGACTAGCATCAGGTAGCACTTGTCTGGCTCAGTCTATGTGAGTAAAATATCTCACATCATGATATAAAAGATATCAAATACAATTTTCTTAACAGGCCTATCCACTGACAAAGATGTCAGGTGATGTGGCAGAGAGATGAGGTGGGAAATGGGGCACTGCGACTTAATTACAGCTTCCAATTTCTTTCATATTAAGACACAGTTGGGTTTAAAAGGAGATCGGGCGATAATACATAGATATAGTCCCATCCTACCATTCTAAGGTTATTGTGTAGGTGCACAACAAGGGGATATAGTCTGGGAGGCAGTTCTTAAAATCAGTGGACTTAACATTACTTATGAGAACATAACAAGACTGGTGCGAAGATCCACCTGTCCCTTGTTAGACCTGTATTTACAGATACGTATATGAATTTTCAAAATTGGTCCAGTGAAGTTTGGAACTGAAAAGGGAGGCCTTCGCTGGAAAAACTGAGATGTCTGACAGCCTTTTCAAGAGAGTGAGAGTATGTGAGCAAGCAGAAGGGATGACTGCAAATGGATGGGGGTGTGTGCATAAATTTACCATTTACATAAGGACTGTTGGCAAAGGCTCTCTGGACTTCAGAAGGAGAGAGGTCCAAAAGCTCAGATGACGCATGCTGGAGAGAAGAGAAAGGAGCTGGTGGGCAGGACTCAAACACATGCAGTGTATTTAGCTTCTCATCATCTTTCTGGGGCATTTCTGGTGGGAGGAATATTCGGAAGCAGAAGGGAGCTTCTGTTTGTGATAACATGTAAAGATGAAGGCCAGCTACATATACTGAAGTACTTCTAGGTGGGTCACCACCCGAACCTTTGCTTTGGGGGCAAAACCAGTAAATTTAAAAAACAAAGGAAGTGAAACAATATATTCAATACACACTTTGTAGCAGCGAGGATTACTGTGTGCACCATTGTGCTGAGAGAGCTGAAGAGAAGAAACTGGCAGGAAGTCTGTGATGACCAGCCAGAGCAGCAATCTGGGATATGACAGCATCCTGCCCCATGGAGTCCAGGGGAACAGGTGAGGAGAACTTCAGGAGAGGACTTGATACTCCTCATGTCCTGCCTTTCTGTTGTTAACTTCTTTTGTCTCTTCTGGGACATAGTGCCATAAAGACTTTTGATTTTAATTTCCCTAAGCCTCTTGAGTGAAGTTTGAAGCCAGCATACATCAACAGTTCTAGAATCTGACTTCTGTTGGCGTCGCTGCAGTGAGTCAAGAGCAAGCGCAGAGGTGTTGGTTGCTGGGTCCTCCTCACATGAGGGATGGGGTCTTTAGCTTGCTCAGACAAGGCACTGAATACCTAGGAGTCATCTACCAGGAGACATTCTGCTGCAAGACAGATTTCTGCAGATATGCCATTCTCCATCTCTAGCACTGTTGGATCTCCTTTGTCTGCCACCGCCAGGAAAACAAAAAATGATCCCCCAACTACTTCCAGTTTCTGTCTCATGGGGCTGAGATCAGAATATGTTTCATCTTAACATCCTGCTGCTTTGCCTGGCTTCTCTCCCTAGGAAAAGAGGAGGAACAGACATTTAGATAGGTCCAGGAAAGGCTCAGAGTGAGGGGGAGAAACTCATCACTTTGTCGAGAGAGGAGTTCCTCTCAAAAATGGCAGATCCTCTGTTAAAATGTGGTAAACTTTGGAGGCATGGGGGATTTTTTATTGAAAAAGACTTGAGAAAATTTGTACAGGATTTGTCAAAAACCATTTATGGGTGAAGGACAAATGTTTAAAGACTGTGAAAAAAACAGGAGATCTTCCTCTGAAGAATCTGAAGCTCAAATGCAGGCTTACACACCCAGAGAGAGCTGCTTCCCAGTGGGCAGAGCCTGCTGCAGCCAGGTGCAGACAGATGACATCCTGGTGAAGCTGGACTCAGCAGTGCACAGGGACTGCTTGCATGCACTTCTACATCTGGGCATCCTTGCGTGAGCCATTCTTGCAGCTTCCTGGTGACTCACAGGCACAAAAGGCAGATGTATTGAGAAAGACACTGCCAGTGACACCTCATTTACTTATCTCCATGTATCTCCAGAGCCTATCTGTGCCATCCCAGCCATGCCTGGAGATCTCTCACTTCCACTTGTCTGTGTGCCTCCATCCTTTCCAAGATGTGTTGCGATGGCACCACAAGCTGCTAAAACCCCATCCCTTCCACATCTGGTTCCCATGGGTCCTTCCGGGAAAGAGGATTTCACACGACTCCCTCTTGAGGAGGTAGGGCAAGGCTGGCTCCTCTGCCAGCTCCTTTCACACCACATGAACCCTGGAGGAGCTTAGCTCTGCTCTGAAGCAGTCTGTGGGCTCAAGGCCTTTTCAAATAGTGGACTAACGCAAGCATGTGCCTACCTCAAGGTTTTCCGTTGAGCCATTTAGCTCGGATAACAACTTCTGCCTGTGATCTCTGCAGAAAGCCTGCCCAGGCTTTCTGATTTTTGTTTTCCCTGGTAATCGCCCATGCATCCCTTATTACAGATCCCATGTAAGCTCAGCAGATCCTTCACATGTCTGTGGACCCTTCCAGCTGAAGTTGTTTGCACTCAGCAACTTCACTGCTGCCTTTTCCACTCTGTGGAGAACCCATCTGTCCCTGTTCCTTGTGTGCTTCATGCTTCAGCTGAAGTCTTATACAAGGGCTGGTTTTGGCTATGACAAGGCCATTACTCCAAAGAGCTGTAATGTGACAGGCTTCTGTCTACAGAAATCAAACAGCACTAGTATTGATGACATAATTTTTTTACACATGGCCATCAGGCACATCTAGTGAAAGGTTTAGTTCTGCTTTCTGAGGACCGGGTAATAGTCTCCATGAAACCAATAGCTGGGAAGAACAGTGTTGGGTGCATTTCTTCTCAGTATGAGGCATGAGCACCGCTACATCCCTGCATTTCCCCATGGCCCAAGCTCTATCCTTATACAGCTACCCGTACCATGTGTTGTTGGTTGAATATCATGGGTCTGAGAGGTCTCAGAAGGATCACTGTGGAGCTTCCTGAGGAACTGCAGAAAGGTTTGCATCTGATTGTCTTCACCCCAAACCCCTGCTCAAATCAGGGCTCACCAAAGCTAGGGCAGGTTGCCTGGGTCCTTGTCCTGTCAGTCTGAATAGTCTCCAGTGACAGAGGTCTCACCACCTCTCTGCCTGTCCCAGACCTGCACCACTCTTGTGGAAGGAATTTTTTTGTATGTCCAACCTATTGCATCTTGTCCGGCAGACCTGTGAAAAGACTCTCTTACTCCTCTGTAACCCTGTGAAGCAGCAGATGACAACAGTTAGGTACTGCCTCTATCTTCTTTTCTCCAGGCTGAACAAACCTGGCATCCTTCTCTTCATCCCTTACTGTTTACTATGTTGTGCATACCCTCTGTTGCATCAAACTTTTGTTTGGGTTTGGGGTTTTTGTGCTGCCACTTCCTTGTATAGTTTTTTTCATAAATATCTCTCCTCTCATGGGCTGCTCAGGATTTGGTAGCTGAAAAGGACCACTGCGGACCACCTTCAACAAGTGAATCACCCTATGGAAGCAGCCCAGAGAACCAGCTAACACCCTGCTGTCAGATTGGCAGAGACATGCTCCAGAGAAATGTTGATCCCAAAAGAAAACCTATTTAATCTCCCTGTTAGATGTTTTCTCTGCTCCATTATTGCTGCCCTTCCCACACTCCTTTCACCAGTGCTTAGCTCTGAAGAGACGCATTGCTCTTGGCGCAGCTGCATTACCTCCTTAAGAACACTTTCTCCTTGGCAGATCCTCTTTCCAATCTCCACTTGGGTGAGCCATTGAGTGGTAAAGTGTGGTTTCAAGTCTCCTTGTCATAGCTCTGCTAGGCAGGCATTTCACTGGCGACATCGTGTGCATCAAGGTGGAGAGGAGAAGCCCTCCAGTGTGTTGCAGAGGTGGAGCATGCAGACCTCAGGGACTCCTCTTTTCAGCTGCACTGTTGTGGCCTCATGCACGCACAGTTCACATCTTGAAATCTTAGATTGCAGTGAAAGACACAGCTCTTTCTGAGCCAGTAAAGTTACTCACAGAATAACTGTTAAGACTGTTTGACTGGAGCTACTTTTCCAGGACAAACCACAAAATATAACTTACTTAGTGAATGGAAGGATTTAACTGTTTTTTGATGCTTGAGAGCAACTCCTGTTGCTGCTCAAAATCATTGGAACCCTGCTGTCACCTGCATCAGGCTTCCAAAGCCTGTGGTTCTCCATGCTAAGATGCTATAAAAAAAATCCTGATGCATCCTGGCAGTTGGATACCAGGCCATTAAAGGTTGCTTGCCAAAAAGTTCCCAGATACTTGCTGGTGTTACTCTCACGTCCAAAAAACACCAGACACAACAGTAAAAAAACCTGAGAAAGACATTTTCATGAAAACAACTACCCTATCTCATCACTTTGGGACTTCTAAGCAGGTCATGTTTTGTGTTGTTCGGTTGTCCAAGGAAAGAAAAGCACTGAACATTTGGTGGTTAGATTTAATGTGACAAACAGGATTTTGGGGGTGCTCAAATAAACTGGATAGGGAGGCAGAAATGCTCTCTGGCATGTTGCAGACGTCTGAGAGGGGCAGCTGCAGCAGGCCTCTTGCACATGCTGCAGAGAAGGCAATGCAGAACTACAGTGCACTACAGAGAAACATAGCTTTTCCAATTTTTGTGTGTTTCCTAGCCTCTATCCTCCTTTCTGTGCTTCTGTAATTGCAGGAAAAACACTTTTCCTTGAGGAAACCTTGAAAACTCAGAAGGACGAATCTTTCTAAGCTTTCCAGCTAAATGTCCCAGACAGAAATTGCTTCATTCATCAATTGTCTGAATGCCCCCACCTGGAAAAAAAAACAGAGTCCGAGAGATCCTTCAGCAAACAAATTCTTTCTCATTAGAGACTCCATGGGCATGACTGCTCTCAGGAAACTTGAAAGTCTAGCTTCTCAGAAGTGCTGCCCATACATGTTTACCTTGGACTCCAGCTTCCGTCTTCAGACTAAGTCAGGTACTTTTTGTCTGGTTTGCCTAAACAAGTAGAGCTGAGGAACGAACACTGGAACATTCTGAGGGGTTGAGCCATGCTAGCCCTGAGTTTCTGATGTGCATTTATTCAGGATTCCTGTAAACTCCAGGTTAACCAGCAACACGCGCATGGTTCTCAGCACTGCACATAGATATCTGAAATGCTGGCATATTTTCAAGCATTCTTCACCTTACTCTTAAGCCCTGCATCTGGCTTGGTTTTTTACATGAAGAATGTCTGACATAAGCAAAAAGCTACTTTTAACCTAAGATCAGACTGTGGGCTGCCCTCTCTGTGGAAGGAGGGTATTTGAGGCCCTCAGACTTCAGCTGTATCTCTCTGAGAGGCCATTGGGTTAAGCTGTAACACACAAAGGTGACTGTGAAGTCCAACCATTTCCCCTGCAGGCCTGAACTGGCCCTGTCAAAAATTCACAGGGAGGAGCAAGACCCTCACAGTGTTTTGCAGGAGAAAATAACTTTGCAGTGGGCTGGGTAGAGAATGCAGCTGCAGTGTGGTGGCCTTATTTAAATTGTAATATTAAGTGTGAGAGACGAAATCAGCATATTAGGATAAAACCATCCATATCCCAGCTAGTGAACCTGTGAGAAATGATGCACTGCAAAGAGCATGAAGAGCTTAATGAATAAGCAATAGTTTCAGTGACATTTCAAAGATTAGCACCAAATGTTTTTCTTTCTTAGTGATTCGGTGTATTACATTTCAGCCCTCAGGTGCAAAGTGTATTAACGTATTTCAGAGCATCACACAAATTGGCCCTGTGTCCTTTTGCACAAATGGTAGCATGAATTCATACCTGACATCACAAGTGTGCTGTCGGTATGACTAGAGTATCACTTGGGAGAGATCTGGCCCACAGATTTTGCAGCATTGCTCAGAAGTCGTAGAGCTTGTACCTATACTGGAAGGCCCCAAATACACAGCAATACTGCAAGCACATAGCCATTTTCCTGAGCCAGACAGGTTTCTGTGTGGTTGAGCTGTACTTGGAGCCAGAGCATCTCTACTTCAGTAATTAATGCTCATTAAAGAAAGACATGCAAGACCATTTTTTAAGCAAAACCAAAGTAAATAAAAAGAAGAGAAAGCCAAACTAATAAAAGAGAGAGCAGGGCATATGTAACAGAAATGTAGCATGCTTTTACACACTTTTTCACTACTGATATGGAAAGAGCCCTGGCTGTCAGCCAAAGCCAATGCCCAAGTTCTGGGATGAAATCCTGCCTCTAGACATCCTCTAACCTAGCCAGAATCCAGAGGGCCATCACCAGATGATCACAAGGTCCTATGCTGCCCATGCTTCTGGTACTTGACACCTTTCATGGCAAATAGCACCTCTTTCCCATGCAGGCTCATGTTGTTCCCTCTTTTAGTCTTGCATGGGAGAGGACACACAGTACAGCATCATTGCAGGGAACAACTCTAGTCAGTACTGGCAGAGCAGTACATCCATACAAGCATTAAAATATCATCAGAAGAGCATTTGTCTTCTCCGAGCAGGTGCAGTTCTGTGTATGTGTCAGGGGTGCGGGCAAACCACTTGTTGGTAGACTGGGGAGAGATCAGTGCGAGGCCACAGCAAGGGTGATAGGGCTGAAACACCTGATGTACTGAGAAGAGATGGAGGGAAAAAAGATTTGTCGGCCTAGAGAAGAGACATCTCAGGAAGGACCTAATTGCAGATGTCCACAGCCTCACAGGTGGTTGGCAGCCTTCTCTCGGAAGTGCACAGGGATGTTCTGTCTTAAAACGTCTTGGTTTGTCCCTTATTGTAAGGGACAAAAGGGACACATTGTGGCATGGGAAATTCTGGATGCACATTGGGAGAAAAACTCCTTCACACGAGAGTGGTGCAGCTTCAGGACAGGGCCAATAGAGACAGTGGGATCTCCACTGTTGGACAGGTTCAGAACTTAGCTGGACTATCCTGACCCCACTTTAAAGTCGGTTGTGCTGGGAGAGGGGAGTTGGAGTGAGGAGTTCCAGATGCGCCTCCCCACCTGAATGCTTCCATGATTCTGTGTACAAAGCCTGAGACTCCCATTTATGTGTTAATCATGTCTTTAAAATTAATTTCTGAGTAATCCTGAGGATTGTTTATGTAATCCTGGGGCTTACTCACATGAGTATCAAATGTAGGACTTGCTCTTAATTGAAGAGCTAAACATAAATCAGCAGCCCTATGGGATTATTCAGTCTGCAACTGTATCTGGCAGATGGGCACACATGTTTTCCATCCATCCTTCTCAGATATTTCTTTGATATAGCATTTTCTCCATCATTGTGTAGGAGAGTGATTCGATGAGGCAGGCAATTATCCATCTGTTCCTCACCAAAAGGAAGGTCATTTGCCAAACTCAACCTAACATTTTTTAATGTTGTCAGGTCTTTTAACAGTGTTCATTCCGCTTCTGTAGGTTAGATATGTGCTAGGAATGAAGTTTTACATCCTTGACCACCTGTTGATCTCCGTATTATCAAATGTGTGGAGGCATCCATAAGAATCCCTAATTCACATTTAGCAAGGACTCAGTTCTTTGTCATTTCTCTTCTCAGCACCTCTGCAGTTGATTTGCCTCAGCTCTTAAAGAGCAAGATAAGAACCATTTTAATTTTAAGTAACTCTTCCTCATTCATAGATTTCCCCGACCCTCTCACACCTATGTGGTCACAGATACAGAGAGGCGTGTAGCCAAGCAGTCTTGCCATGATCATTTGGGGTGACATAGTGTACGAGGGATGCCAAGTATCAAGTTCTCATTGAGCCTCCTGGGTACCTCTTGATTGGTGATGGTAAGCTGGTTTTTTGGTATATCTTGTGGACTCTAGAGGATCCAGGGGTTACTATACGATGATAGTTTTGCCTCAGAACTCTGCTTACTTCAGCATCATTTCTCCTTGGTTTGGGCTTCCTGAAAGAGGAGAGGCACAAGTGAGTTCTGGGATCTTGCTTCTTGTTGCCATCCTCCTCTTGTCAGTGTGTATGGTCTTCTGTTGGTAAGTCACCACCTAATCTCACAGGCCTCCTGGGCATGACATAAGAAGCTGCATTACATAAAAACAAAGTCTCCATCTTAACTGTAGTCCTGCTACAAAAGCACTGTGAAATGTAATTAAAGGAGCTCAGAAAAAAATTAAATTGGAAGGCATCTCTGGTGGTCCTTAATCCAACCATTTGCTCTACCCGGGGCTCACCATAAAGCTAGACCACGTCATCTCCAAAGATGGATATCCCACCATCTCTCTGGGGCCTATTCCAGAGCTTGCATCATACTTGTGAGGAAATTTTGTCTCTGTTTTCTCAAAAATTCTCTTGGAATGGATTCCCCCAATTTTGATTTAATTCTGGATGCTGCCTAATGAGTGCCATGTAGCAGTGGAGAAGCCCTTCCCTCCACTGGCTTGCAAGGACTACCTTGGACCTGGTCAGCCACTGAGACAGGCCATGGAAACCCTAGCTGATGCCAGCTGTCCACCAGGATCACAGAGCTGCTCTCTAGATTGTAGGTCTCATCCTGCACCACCACTGGACTCCTCCCACTCTGGGGTAAGACAGAGCATTTGCCCACGTGATGCACTGGGGATTCCTGGCAGACCATTTCTGTAGCCTTCTGAGGCCTCTCTGAAGGGCTGCAGTCCCCTCCAGCTACTCTCCCAGTGCAGTACCATCCCCAGTGCCCTACATCCTCTCTTCTAGATTACTGATAAAGATGCTAAAAAATATTGGCTTGGTACTGACCCCTGAGAAATGGCACTTGTGATTGCCTGCCAGCTATGCTTCAACTGATGGACCGTTGTCTTGAACCTGACAGTCCCATCAGTTTTCCACCCACTTTGCTGTTCACCTATGAAATCCATAATTTCATCAGTATAACTGCAAAGTAATGATTGAAACCTCAAAAATAACTCTTGTAAAAAGATTTCCCTTCCTAAAACATCATTATTTGCAGACAGAAAATTTTCTTTTTTATCAGTTTGAAGCTTTGGTGTTGGCCCGACCCAGGAATCAGCATGTTAGTAATGTGCCTGCTGTTCTGAATACCCTGTTGCTATAATAGAGAACACCCACTCATAATTTTATACTGGCATCAGCAAAAAGATCTTGTCAGATGTGAGAACTAGCAGGGAAACCCATCTTTTGTAAACCGCTAGAGTTAGAAAGTTCATGTATTGTTGACCAGACAATAAAACAGATAGCATGAAGGAAATGGACTGACAGTGCCTTGTATACACAGATTCACTAATCAGAAAAAAGGAGCATTGATGCTTTTATTATCTTGGGACAAAAGGTGAGCTACTAGAATGAGTTACACATGGCAAAGAAACCTATTTTTATCCATAGGTTGAGTGTGCTTTAATCTGACATCCTGGCAAAGTTGCAAGGTGAGTAATACATAGAGTATGTCTTCCAAAGCTCTGCAGCTACAGCAAGACTGTACCTGTCACTCTAAAAAGGCCCAGAAGAATAACAGGACGGTAATCCCTAGGGCACTGCGTGGCCTGCAGCATCTGGCTGCTATAGTATGGAGAAGGTGATGCTTCCTTTCAGATTACTACAGGTGTGCAGCTCACACACATGCAAACAAATGTGCAGTTGCTCTTTGCTTGGGGTTAGCTAAAGATCTGGTATGGAAACTAAAATGCTCAGACTCTGACGGCACTTGCAGTTCACTGCCCACCATAGAGTTTCAGACAAAAATTGACTCATCTTTCTCATAGTGATTCGTACCTACATGCATTTCAAAGTTCGCTTTGCCATGATGAAGTATTCAGCGGGAAATTTAGACACTCTTTCTCTGCACATTTCTCTTAAAGATTAGATTTCAGTGCTTTGCTGTTTTCTTAGGGAAAAAAGCATTATACTGACAAATCCATGAGTAGCTCATGTAGCTCATGAACAATGTTAAGTTATTAGATCTGAACAAAGAAATGTCTTTTCCAAGTGAGATACATGAAAACTTTGCTTTTAATTTACAAGAAATGTTTCCAGAATTGTTCTTACAGCATAATAAAGGTTAAGAGAAGAGGTTAACTCTGTACGTGATTCTTTCTGTGGGTCATCGTCAAGTTCATACCAGTGCTTTCTGGGCAAGCAACCTCCTTGACCAGCATTTTAGAGAATCCTTCACAAAAGATCCTGAGAAGACCTAGGATGACCTTCCTCCTGGCGGGGTCCTTCAGCTGGGGTTTTTCTATCAGTTTCTCACTTCTGTCACCTTTATTTCCTTAACTAGCTATTAGCACTGTGTGAGCTACATGAATAACTAAGTGTGTCTGCTAGTAGCTAAAGGCTGTGAATTTTACGTATTTTAAAAGACAAAGACATTTAATCATACCTAGAATGAGTTCACTGCAAACTAAACAACAAATACAAGCTTGTACCTGTGGGAACTTTCTGAGTTATGTCAGTATAGATACAGTACTGTTGCACCATTCTCACAGCTGAGAAAAGAAGCACATTTTAATTTTTAAAAAGTGATCACAGACTGACGAAATGAAGCAATTGGCTCAGCCACTGCATGGGCACAATAGGGTTCAAATCCACTGCATAGTAACAGCTGCTGGGAGCTTTTCTGCAGTTGCTGTCAGAAAAAAGTAATTTTAGTGTGGAGTCAACTTTGGATCGCTGCTTCCTCCACTGCCTAGAATGGCAAGACCTGGAATTTTTTTGGATCGTTTACTCAGTGTCATGTACAGGACAGAAATAAAAATAGTGCCTTTCTGGTGTGCTCAGGCACATATTTTAAATCAAGTCCTTTTTACTGCCAAATCAATTAAGTGTATATGCTATCACAGTGCAAAACATTTCAGTGAAAAGGACGAGGCAAGAACATTGCACCTTCCCTCAGGATGGGCCTCCCTTGACTTGCTTTACTCTTCAGTCAACCCTACATCTCAGGTGTACAAAAACTTTGCATTGTGCTTTTGGGCTTACAGTTTTCAGCTCTGCTGGTTCAAATCCCAGAGGTGTGTGAGGTGTAAAGTTGATGGTCAGCTGCAGGACACAGACCTTGAGCAGCTTACAACTACTAAACCAAAAGACCTTTCTGTTGAATACTTATTTAGTAGATCTGAGACAGCAGGGTAGAAAGGCTTTACTGGTCAGAAGCCACATCTTGAACTCCATCTTGAAATCAGAAGCACACTATGGTGTCATGTGCATGCAGAAAAACACCCACCTTAGTTGCCATATCCTGCCCTAACTTCAGCTTTCAGGCTGATTTAAGGTGGAGCTCGTGTTAAGTGACTGTGATGTTGAGTTTCCAGGTGACAACTGCATTGCTGATGAAAAGCAGTGTCAGCACCTGAAAGCCATGGCTGTGGCCTGCTGGCCAGCAGGAAGGAAAGGGAAGTCCCACCGGACCCACTTCTATTCAGTCCTACAAGACCAACAATGAACTCAGCTCCTTTACCTGGAAACAGCTGCAAATGCAGAGACTGCTTGGCGACAAAGCAGATGTGCTCGAACCCAGTCTTCCCAGAACCAGCTAAAAACCCATGTATCACAGACAGATTAAGCTTTGACTTGTTTCTCTCTTCTAGGCCCAAAGTTCATCCCTGTGCACGGAAGAGCACTGGACTTCCCTGCTTCCCTGTGTATGAAGGCCGTGGTAGAGCTTGGCATTGCTGGTAGACCGGAGACAGACCATCCCATGCAGACAGAGAAGTGAAGTGGTATGGGGAGAGAGGTGGTGACAGCCGTGGCCTGCTTCACAGTAACTCCCCATGCTAGCAAGCTCCCCGTAAGAGAGATCCCATTGGCTTCTCCACCCAGGAAGACATGACAAGTCTTTCAATTACAAGCCCCTTGGAAACAGGTGGGCTGCAGCTCCTGTTGGTTTCAGCTGAGATCTGGACTCTCCAACATGCCTGATGACTGAAAGCAAGGAATCCCATCTCAGGCACTAAAAAGCACAAGATACAAAAGCACAGCTTGCTGGCCTTAGTGATCCTGTGTGTGTGAGGTGCTATCAGGTAAGTGATTCATGCAAAAGTGGTCAGGGATCATAGAGGAATTTCAGATCACAGCCATATTCTGGACTTGGGCTATGATAACTCTTGGGGGTACTTTAAACATACCACGTTCAACAGGTTTAAGTGTTGAAGTGGAAATATCTCTTTGATTTACCTTTGGAAGCATTCTTTTCCCTCCCCTGACTTTTGAAGGCTTGGGTTTCAAGTTCACATCTATAAGAAAAGAAAATAGCAGGACATGCCCTGTCATGTCCCAGACATCCTAAGCCAAAAATAAGTGAGCTGCACCCTTTTCGCCTCATACAGATTATATCTTTTATATGCACTTAAAATGGGCACATAAAGCTTAATCACACCCAAACCATTTCCGAAGCAATGAGCAGTCACATTAACTATTAGGATTTTGAAGGACTGTAATTCCAGGGCAATTTTACCACTCCCTCTGACAATCTTTTGTATTTGTGATACTATATATGTCTCATAAACAAAACGGCCCAGAACATATCAATCAAATTATCAGCACAGAGAGGTTTACTTAGGCAGACACCTAGAATTTGCTCAGCCCTCCTGGTGAGTCCCAAACAGCAGGCAGCCCATCTTACTCTGTAAAAGGATTGACACTGATGGAAAAAGTATTTGTACCTTTCTATTTACCTATAACCCACTTCTCCTATTAAGTTAGAGATACATAAAATAACAGTTATGTAAGCTAGACATGTATTTTAAAAAATCTGTTTTGGAGTAACTACACATATTCTTCTCCTTAACTCCAAAGTTTAAGCTGAAATGGTGTTTTCCCTTGAACAGTCTTCAATACAGTATGCCCATATGTTTTGTAAGCCCAGAAGTTTTACTCCTCCATGTTTTTCCTGCCAGAGAAATGTTTTATTTTTGCATATCATGGGCCGTTCCTTAAAATAAGCAATAGCTTTGAGGCTCATGCATGCACACACACTGAGGATCTCAAGCATCAGGGGATTCAGTCCTTCCTGAAATTTTCAACCACAATGGAAAAGAGCCAGGTGAGCAACTCCTGGAAGTTAAATGGTTGTAACCAAACAGGTGGAATTTAGCTATTGCCTGCCTATGTGTCTCCTCAGGCATTTAGATATGAGCACTTTCACAACAATTAAATTAATCTGAGACAGAAATGTCACAAAGACCTAGTGATTATTGGATAGTTACAGACACAAGCCAAACACTACCTTCCTCTCTGCCTCCAGGCAAATCTTAATACAAAATCCATGGATGATATTTTGTTAGAATGTGCAGTTTCGTGGACACAAGAATCATACCCCAGAGAAAGAGGCATGATCCTGGATTGAAAAGTAATCTCCAGGTCCTGAAGAGCGCACAAGGCTCTACTGAGGTCCATCTAATATATCATTGGAGTATTATCACCAGATTACTACACCAGAATGGCACAAGAAAATAAATTTCTTGGCCCTGTAGCAGACATCATCTTTGGGATAAGGCCTTGTGGGTTTTTTATTGTGATCTGGGAAATCCAATCCCAACAGCAGCAAGGTTTTCCTTGATGTGTAAAATCCAAGATGCAGAGCTCAGAATGAGAAGCGTCAAAGAACAGTTAATGACTCCCCTCTCTATAATTTTTTCCCTTTCATAGAATCATAGAATGGTTTGGGTTGTAAGGAACCTTAAAGATCATTCTTCTGTCATGGGGGGCACCTTCCACTAGAACATGTTGCTCAAAGCCTCATCCAACCTGGCCTTGAACATTTCCAGATTCTCTGAGCAACCTTTTCCAGTGCCTCACCACCCTCACTCCACTTTTGCCTTTCTCAGTAAGAGATGAAGGTTGCAGGTCAGCCCCTTTCCTGCCGAACACCTGAGAACTTTGTGTACTGGGTCACCAGCAGTGCGTTTCCATTCCCTCTCCAATGAGATTTCTGCACCTTGATGTTTACAGTTTGAGTCAGACTGTGGGCATGGTCACTTGCGAATGATGTCTTCTCACATGTCTCCTTGAGTGCTGGTGTAGTTCTCAGGAGTTATGCAACTCTTAGTGATGCAGTTCATTTTAGGACTTAAACACCAAAATATGCTGCAGTGTTGTAGCAGCCAGCACTTGGGGTGTGCTTTCACAAGCTTTTTTGGATTTCTCAGAGTCTTACATTGCTCCACACTTTTCTAAAAAACCCTGCTTCTATGGACGAAGGGTTATATGAGGATCTCGGCTTTCAACTAGAACAATAGCAGTAATGGTGGTAGGGAAGGTATGTGACACTTGAAGCCAAAGGAATGGGGGAAAAGGAATTTAATTTTCATTATTCATTAAAAATCACTTCTATAAGACAACACTTTGCCTTTCAATTTGTTAATATTTCATAGATGGCAGTACTGGGCATAATGCCACGATCAGATATGGCTGTGTATGTATTACATTACAAAGTGAAGACACACACATCCCATTTAACTGCAAGCAATTGCATTGATTATAAGCAGCCACTCTGCAGGGAAGTTGCATAGAATCATAGAATTATCTGTGTTGAAAGAAACCTCCAAGATCATCAAGTCCAACCCTTAATCCAACACTATCATGATTACTAGATAATGGTACTAGGTGCCATATCCAGTCTTATTTTAAAAACCTCCAGGGATGGTGAATCCACCACCTCTCTGGGCAGGCCTGTGAAGAACTTTTTTCTGATATCCAGCCTAAACCTTCCCTGGCAGAGTCTAAGCTCGTGCCCTCTTGTTCTGTTGCTGGTTGCCTGGGAGAAGAGTCCAACCCCCACCTGTCTACAACCTCCTTTCAGATAGTTGTAGAGAGCGATGAGGTCACTCCTGAGCCTCCTCTTCTCTTGGCTAAACAACCCCAGCTCCCTCAGCCTCTCTTCACAGGACTTGTGCTCAAGTCCCTTCACCAGTTTTGTTGCTCTTCTTTGGACTCTCTCCAGCACCTCAATATCTTTCTTGAACTGAGTGGCCCAGAACTGAACACAATACTCAAGGTGTGGCCTCACCAATGCCGTTACAGGCCAGGATGCCATTGGCCTTTTTGGCCACCTGAGTACACTGCTGGCTCATGTTTAGCCTCCTGTCAATCAGTACCCCCAGGTCCCTTTCCACCTGACTGCTCTCCAGCCACTCTGTCCCCAGCCTGTAGCGCTGCATGGGGTTGTTGTGGCCAAAGTGCAGGACCCGGCACTTGCCCTTGTTGAACTTCATCCTGTTGGACTCAGTCCATCTCTCCAGCCTATCAAGGTCCCTCTGCAGAGCCCTCCTGCCTTCTGGCAGGTCGACACTCCCTCCCAACTTGGTGTCACCTGCAAATTTACTTATGATGGACTCAATCCCCTCATCTAAATCATCGATGAAGATGTTAAACAGAACCGGACCCAACTGATCCCTGGGGGACACCACTGATGACTGGCTGCCAGCTGGACGCAGCCCCATTCACCAGCACTCTCTGGGCCCGGCCATCCAGCCAGTTCTTAACCCAGCTGAGAGTGCACCTGTCCAAGCCATGGGCTACAATTTTATCCAGGAGTATGCCATGGGAGACAATGTCTGGAGTTCATCCTAGATGTCTTTGCAGCTTATTTCTGAAACCTGCCTTTATAGAAATTAAGTACCCCAAACACACAAGCATAACTTGGCATGAGTGTGTTCTGGACATGTGATGTGTTCCTGGCTGTTTTGAAGCCATTCAGAGACACAATGTGCTGTCAAAGCACAGAAAACAAAACCATCAACTTGTTATATATTCAGGGCGTCTGGGATTTCAGCCATTCCTGAAATCTGTTTAACGAGAGCAGATGAGTAGTCTGCTATTCTGACTGCTGAAAAACTTGAAAATAACCCAGAAGTCATTCATTTACAAAAGGTGAAATATCGCTGCTCCTAAATTCCACCTGCTTTATGCAATCCTGTAAAAAACCTTGGATGTGAGGAAACACAAACCAGTTTTAACACTAGAAGGCTCAGCAGGATCACTTCCAATCACCTCTGGGAAAATGCAAACTTGCTTTTCAGTGTACAGAATTTAGTTAGCTAGTACCTTACAGGAACAGCTTCTGGTTTTAGAGGATCACAAGTGATGAGTCAAATCTCTCAGCTATTTATGTTAGAAAATAAATAATTTTCAGCATTAAAAAAAAATCTTTCTCGTAAATGGAGGGCAGCAAGAAGGCAGTACGAGAGACTTGATCATCTGTTTTCTTTTTTTGTTTCTGCTTATGGTAACAACATCTTACTTCTCAGAGACAGATGAATGTTCTGGAACATTTTCTCTTTCTTGCCTTGTACTGCTGCTGCAACAGGAGCAAACAAGCAGAATGCTGTATGAAAAGGCAAGACCCCTGGCATCTGTTGCTTTAACAGTGTTGACTACACAAGTGCCTAGGGCGCTCCACAGCCTCAAGTTGTATTCCTCCAGTGCAGCTGACAGCTGGTAGCAGACTCGAGTATGCTGTACCATTACACCTATAAGGAGCTGGTCAAACTTGACTGCATGCACAGAAAAAGTGTATCCCACACTATAGCAGCTAAACCCAGTGGGAAACAGCAAAATGTACGTGCAGCTATTTCTTCTGCACAGTCTTTCCTAATTAAGCCTAAAAATGTCTGTAAGGTGAGCCCTGCCCCAGTCACTACATGTGCTTGTCAAAGCACTCTTGCATTCTATTCTGTAAATAAATGCCAGTTGGAAATTGCAAGACTATAGAGTGAAACAATGTAAATACCAAAAAATACAAAGCCTTTAAGGAATGTTTCCAAACTCAAGGACAGTGGAAGTATGTCAGGCGTATTGTACTTCCATAGAGGATTTCTAGAAACAGTTCATGAATTAGTCTCTAGGATGGAAAACATGAATTGGACACGCAAAATAGTCCTGTGCATCTAGAGTTTTGTACAGGAGTCTTAAAAGGCCTACTGCAAATAATGAGAGCTCTGAGCCAGTCTTGTGCAACTGTATACAAGCATAGTCTACTGTCCCCAAGTCATCTAGGCAGTTCTGGCTGCAGAAGGCATACACTGTGAAGCTATGCCACCAATTTCCTTTCTGCACAGCTTATAAACCCAGCAACAAAAGATGACGCGAGCACATATCTTGAAAATTGACTCTCACGAACCGTACCCAAACCTCGCAGAAAGTGACTGTGCCACTGTGCTCAGCACATCTGGAAGCAAGTTTCCAAGACAGGGATGTTGATAAATTGAAGAGTTCAAACAGAGGATCACAGAGATGTCCCAGGGACAGGAATGCAGTATACTACAGGAAGAAGTGGAGGGAACTGGACTTGTTCAGCCTGAAGAAGACAAGGCTGCAGTAGGATCTATTTGCAGTCAGACATTGCCTTCTTGAGCAAGATGAAAGACAAAGACAGACTATTCTGTAAGGCACACAAAGAAATGGTGGGAGTCTGCAAGCATGGGTTGCAACAGGGGAAATTCTGGTTGGATGTAAGTTCAAAATCACTTCCCATCAGTGGTGCAGACATGGCCCACAAAGGTGGTGGGACATCTGTCCTGGGAGATACTCCAGACTTGACACGACAAGAACCTGAGCAACCTAGCCTACCTTTATTGAGCCCTGCTTCAAGCAGGGAGTTGAACCAGGGGCCTCCAAGTGTTCCTCTTCTAATCTGTATGTTTCTATGATTTATATGACCCTCAGGAATGGATTTTACAGTTGTTTGATTTGGGGATGTAGGGAGGCTTTCAGCATTTCTGAGCTTCTCAGCCTTCGCAGTAATTGAAACAGGGCTTGTTTCACACACATCTGTGAACTCAGCTGGGGTCTGAGCATCCCTTGTGAGTCACCTCCCACTCAGCCACCATCACAATTTGCCATGAGGCTTTCAGAGCCAGAACTTGAAGAGCAATTCTGGTTATGATACACAAGCTTAAAAGACCTCAGCTCACTCTTTCCACTAGCAGCACTAAAAAACCTAAGTTGTTTGGCCTCCTTTAGGCTTTTCTTAGCTCCAGACCCTATGTTCTGCAGTGGCCCTCTGCATGTCAGTCTGCCACCAGACCCAGAGCCTGCCCAGAGCCACTCTGGCAGCAAGCTCAGTCGGGATGGGGACACGGTGCTGTCTCTCACCCCAATGTCCCCTGTTCCAGATGTTCAGTTGTGGGGCAGAATGGAGGTGCATCACAGCAGCACGGGGCAGCAGCATCTTTCCTGGGCCCTCTCCAGTCCCCTCTCTGCAAAGTGGCTGCCAACAAACCTGGACTGCAGAGTTGCTTTGGTCTGCCTGATGACCAACAGTGTTTGTGAGAGGGAAGCTGCTGCTGGAGAGACTATATCTCTCTTAGTCTTTGTGGTCCATGCCTTCACCCAGGCCTTTTACTTTTCCCTGCCTTCAAGCCTGTCATGTGTTTTCATGCCCTGCTGAGGCAGAGGCAGCCTCCTTATGCTGTTATCCAAAACAACAAAGCAACATCCCATTCTTTGTCTTGTTGAGTTTGTAAAGTCACTTGACAGCACCACTGAAAAGGGACCAAAAATGAAGGTCTGTCCACTTATTTGTCACTGAAGTTTTTTCAATTAAAGTATCAGGCTGTGCTGATCTCACTCTCCCTAGTTTAATACAAAGCAAAGAGCTAGAACAAGCTTGTAGGACACGCTGCAGGAGGCTCGGGGGCAAAGCCACTATCCAGAAAAGTTTGGTTTCATAGGTGTATTTCTTTGACTTGAAACATTATTATTATTCTAGATGGGCTGACAAAGCAAACAAGCACAATTGCTCAGTAGGCAGTCGGTACGGATGCTGGAAGCGGAGTCCCTTTTACCCACCCCTTCTCTGGACAGCCTAGTGCCTTCCCCCAGTGTTCCCAGCATAGAGCTTGTCTAACACGTTATTTTGTATGTAGAGTTCAGCCAAATGAACCGTGAAACAATGAGACAGGCAGAAATGAAGCAAGTACAAACCATGCCCAGAGCAATAATCAGACAGGTTGAGAACCGTCTACTTCTCCTTCACGGACTCTGTGATGAAGACCCAGCTGCACCAGTGCCACAGAAGGACTCTCATAAATGTTTTTCTCACCAGGAGCAGAGAGCAGAATTTTAAAGAAATAAATATCCTCCTTGGTTGCCCTTCTCCCTTCTTGGCCCGAAGTCCCTCTTTCTTTGGTTTCCAGCTCCCTTCTCTTTTCTGAGTGCAGCTGTAGAGCACCTCTGCTGCCTGAGCAGCCAGACAACACCTGCCCTGGGCCAGTGCTGCACAGGGCCATCCCTGCTGCTTAAAGGGTTATTGGAGCACCTGATTAGGACTGGCAATACAGACAAGATTTTTCTCACTATCATTAACTTATCCTTATATTCCCTGTGTATTCTCAAGAGCTGGGGAATATGGCAGAAAAGGTAAAGCTGTCTGGGAGCTGGATAGTTTATGTGGCAACTCTTAGATCTACAGAAGGCACCAGAGGTGTCCATACCTGAGGAAGGGCATGGAAGCCTCAGACTCCTTTCCCTTTGGTGGCTGCACCCCCTGTGATGTACAGGACGCTGGGAAGTAGCAGGGAGAGAGGAACTCTTGCCAGCTCCAGGGGATAACCCCAGAGGATACATCACAGAAGGCCACTCCTGCCCTGGCAGGAGTATGTCCTAGCTCCTGTGCAATGCTGACTGCAGGGCACCCCTCCAATGTCTCATAAATGCATATATACACTTGTACCATTTGCTTTGTCAGTGTTGCTGCTTGGGAACTTGGGGATGGCATCTATTGGTGGAATGAAGGGTCAAGACAAAATGGTGCCTAAGACCCAAGAGTACGGGTAGCCTGGTGGAACATCTCTGCAATTGTGGCCTTAGGTGTGCTTGAACTTGGCCTGATTTGAAGGGATGGAAATGAGAATAGTTACAGGAGTTTCCCAAAGGATTGAGGACCGTTCCATGTCTTGGAGGCCAATCAGTGCAGCTCTGCCCAGGTTTGCATGCTTACATCCCCTTTTCCCTACACCACACACAGAAGACTATGCCCAGGCTGCAGAGGGAGAGCACTCCCAGCCCTTGGCATTTTGGAGTGTGAGAGCCAAAGCAGCAGTAATGACAGAAAGGAATACTGAACAGAAGTCCAAGTCTTGTTTCTCTGACCTCTGCAGACATACCTTGGTGTGCCTGTCGTGGGACAGCCTGTGTATCGTCCTGTCTCCCTAAGCAGCACTGTATACCACAGTATAAAACATACATATGCCACAGGGCTTCTTCTCCCTTCCTCCACCCCAGTAACCTCCACAGACTGAAAAAAAAAAGCTGGCAGAGCTGCTGCAACACACAGTCAGACAGATATCCGCTCAGATGCAGAGGTTGTCTGAATGACATCTACCTGCCCAGCCAACTCTCTTCCGCTCTTGGGAATCTGGATGCCTCCTACTTCACTGTTTCTTCTCATGGTACACGTTTCAATTGTTGCCAGGAGAAGCAGCTTCATCCTGCCAGGACCTTGAAAGGAGGTTCAACTCCAATGGCTCCTTGAACAAGAAAACAACCTGATTTCCCCAGTGGGCATGTGTTTGCTGCAAAGAATAACAGAAGAGCACAAAACCTCTGTCCATCTTCTACATATGTTAAAACCCTTTCTTGGGTATGCAGCCAGAGGGGGAAGCTCTCATATGTACAAGATCCTCTGCCGGATTTGATGGAAGGTAAAGGAAAGCACAGAGCTAGTATTTAGGTGAAGACTTGGGTCATCAAGCAGAACTGCGGGATGGGAAAGGACAGCTGTCATGGGAATGTCATGCGCTTATCAACAGTGATGCAGATCTCATGGCATTAGAACTGCCCATTTTAGTACGTGTATCTAAAGCACCATAACTGTTGTGCCTTGAACCATGAGGATGGGTCACGGGCAAGGAGACCAGGAACAATGGAATGATGGTTTGAGGAAAGTGGTTTGCAAAAACCTGCTCTTTGCTGCTCTCTGGGCTGTTCTTAAAGGAGTATTTCTGCTTTTCAGTGGTATTTTAAGACCTTGAAGAAGAAAATATTCCAAAAGCAAAAGATAATTCTGTAAAAAGCACAGGGCATGTCACTAGCATATCATTCCTAGTAGAAAATTACACACTACTGCTTCATCTATTCCTTCTGCTGCCTCCCTGAGTGCCTGATGCTTATTTTAGAGCAGCCACATCTGTACAGAGAGCAGCTCTTGTTCGGGGCAGCTCCAGCACTGGGCTTCCACAAGTCCTGCACAATAAACTTCTGAGATCTGGGATGTGCCAGCAAAAAATGGGTATTTACAAATAATAAATGCTGAAAGCAGATAGAAAAATCCTGCCAGCCTTCCCTCATCTAGAATCCAAAGTGCTTTTCAGCCTGAGTTCAGCTTTAATGCTCCTCTCCCCAAACACATACACACATTTCTCTCTAATAGTTATTTCCTCTGCAGAAGGCAACTCAGGAAATAAAATAGCTCCATTTCTTCCAGGCATGTCTGAGAAGCTATTTTCTAATAGTAAAACTGGCAGGTTCAGCTGCTTTAATAACTGTGGTATTAGCTTGACCTGAATTGCTTTCAAGGCTTGAGGCCCTCACACACGAAACTGCTTGCATAGAGTATGACTCCAGTGTTACCTGCTGTGGGGCCTTCAGGGTCCATCGCAAGTCACTGCAAGAACTCTTTTTCTGCTGCCAGATGTTTCTCCAGCAGCCTAACTTCATGGGTCACATCATCTCTGAAGTGTCTCTTCTACTTTCCAGTCTTCATAGTTCCTTTGTAGAATAACTCTTGTGGGTGCCTCCTGCCTTAGATGCCTTCACTGAAATGCCCTGTCTCATCTCAACACCTGGACTTCACAAAGACATTTCCACACAGAGGATAGGTCTGCATTCTGAACTGGCCCCAGAAACACGTATGGAAATGTGTCCAGATTATGTCTGTGGAGTAGTTAAGGTGCAATCTGTGTTAACCTCCCAGTGGCATGTGAATGAATGCCACCTTAAAACAGTACCTTTTGACCATCCTGGACAGGAAAGAAAAGAAGGGAATAAAATAAAATAAAAGGAGCAGGGTTTTTTTTCAAAAGTGCCCTTCAAAGAATAGGCTTCTTGTCTCTGGGGCAGGGGAAGGGACTGTCTCTGTTTTCAAATGCATCTTGGCAGGCAGCAAATTAGGCAACATGGAAATGGTTACAATAACCACTGAGATCTTTCTGAAGATGCATCAAGGACCAGAGCCTGGTCAAAGGAGAAAGTGACAGTGACACTGATAAGATCTTGTCCAGTTTATCCTTTTTGCCTACATCACTGAGAAGCCTTCAGCCAACCAGAGAAAACATTAGATAAACAACCAGTAACTGGCTAGTTTTCTCCTCCTTGCTAAACTATCCAAACACCTCCTTTTACTTCTCCTCTATCACAGGCCTCTTACAATGCCATGGGAGTAATATTTAACCCTTACCTCCCCAGCTCAAAAAGAAGATGGAAAAACTGGAAAAGGGCAGAAACATATTGGGAAGATGATGAGAAGTAAGGAAAAGTTTCTTCATCAGCCAACTATATCAAGACATATCGGCCCGGAGAAGAGATGTTTAGAGTGAAAGCAGATCCCATCAGTGGTGAGAAGCAAGGAGAGTGTCAATAAGTAATAATTCCTCATGTGTCTCTCAGTATAAGAACAAAGAAGCAACAAATGAAACTAGCAGGTGGCAGCTTCACATTCAGCCAGAGGAGGTGTTTCTTACCATACACAGTCCAGCTGGAGGAGTCAAGAGTCATCATTAGGATCCTGCATGCAGCAGCCTTGGTGGGATAGACACTAGGGAATACTTGAAGGTTTTAAAGAAAACAGAAGCAATCAACTCTTTTGTTTCTAATTACTCTGAATAAAAGTGTCACCTTCCACCTCTACCAAGGCTCAGTGCCCTGTTGAGCCAGGTGCACCAGGCTCTACAGCACCATTCCCTGAGGAACTGTTGGTCAGATAGAAAAGCTGGGAATGGGCAATTACTCTCACCCTCTTCTCCCACATGCTGGACACTGGAAAGTGTTTCTCTTTACCCCTAAAGGAGAGAAACAGGCAGCTCCTGTGATTCAGCTTTTCCTATGACACAGAGCCAAATCATCTGTAGCAGCCTTCCATAGACCCCAGTTAATGTCACAGACAGTTTAAAGGACCAGCCTGAATTTTTTTCATGGCTGCAACAGGTGAGCAAAACCATCACTCAGAGAGACACTTACTGGAGCTAAGAGGTATTGGTACACACGAGAGCTCAAATATGCAGCCTTAGCTGCATTCCTTCACGAAAATCCCCTCTACCTCCACAGTAATAAAAGAAATATAATTTTTCTCTTTCTCCCTCTCTCCCTCTTCTCTCTGTAATTTGCTCTTCCTGGTGGAAGAGAAAGGAATCATAAATTATTGTAATACTGACAAGACATGAATGGTGTCTTCTGTCACAAACAGTAAACCTTAGGAAGCAGAAGCACATCTGAGAGAGCTTTGCAGAAGCTGGAGGTGCCATCTATGTGCTTGTTTACCGACTGAAAAGATAAACATGAAATAAATTCAAAGCATGTACCTCTTTTTGTCTCACTGATTTCTCCAGTTTCTGGCACATCTCAGGTGTTTACTAAGCAAATTCACAATTGTTTAGCACTGAATGCACTGAAATGGTCCAGATCTAACTATTCAAGCAGAAAAACTCTAACATTTCCCTGTCCCTTTTGCAATTAGGGACCTCAAGTTACTGGTTCTGTTTATGCAGCTGCAGAAACTGAGTAGATTGCAGTATCACAACGGTGGTCAAATGTTGTTATCTTGTTAAAGATTATTTACACATTGTGCTGGAGTCAAAATGCCCTCACACAGAAATTTGACACAGGATTTTTCATCTTGAATCAGACCCTCAATTGGGGTAATGACATAAAGAGGCCCACATATTTCTGCCAGATGATGTCTAAAAACATACATATTGTACAGCAGTTTATAGTGAGCACCACACATGCACGCTGGATTTACTGAGCAGATGCACAGGGCATGATTTTGCAGGTGTGCCCAGAATACCCAGGACTGGTTCAGTACAAGTGGGTTGATGACAGAAATCATGGACCACAGTTTTTGAAGTTTACGAGACATTTTGGATTCACTGGTTGTTCACAGAAAAAATAGGTCTGCACCCTTGTTGTGGTTGACGTTAGGAATGGTTGGACATTGCCCATGCATTTGGAGATTTTCATTGCTGTGTTACACAGCACTGCTCTTTGAATAGATTACTAGACCCTCACACATACTGGAAAACCCGTCCAGATTCTGATTTTTGGCCTGGACAAAATTTTTGCTTGGGGAAAAGGGGAGTTGCTCAGGAGTTTTGCTTCCAGACCCACGCCCCAGATTCTAAGGTCTCCAAAATTTAAAAAAGGCTACATTTATTCAGGTCATCCTGAGTAGTTATCCTCTTCTCCTCCCTAGCTAGACTACACATTGTTAATCAATGGAGATAGTGTATGAACAGAAACAAATGATGCATGAATATCCACCAGGGAGCCACTTTCTATAGAAGACTACTCTAATGTAAGGGTTTCAAGTGCTTTAAGATCCTGTGAGCCAGCAGAAGGACACTTGAAATAGGTTCTCTTTAATCAATTTGTTCCTTGCTTCTGATAAGTGTCCAGAGATTTTTACTAGAATTGTTCTACTGATCCTTTATATGATCATACACCATCTTGCTAGCAGCTGTATTCACCAGTGGGCTAGACATTCCCAATAGAGCTCCCTGAAGAGACATCACTACGGGCTTGAAGACACTGAAATAAGTGCTCATGAGTCACACATGACACTTGTGCTGACTGAAGGTCACATTAATATGTTTGCCCTGGGGAGTGGACAGAAAGGATGAACTTTTCTTAGGTGTCTGCCTTGAAGACGTATATCTTAAATCATTGGTAAGCAAGCCTAGGAAATATGCTTCAACAAACTAGAGCTGAAATGGGCAGGAAGCAGCCATCTCAGTGAATTAAGTAGTTACTCAGTTTGGAGCTGTGTCAAATCAGCATGGTCATCTCTAATGTGGCAGAGCAACACCCCATTGCCAGCCCTAGCACAGAGATGGCCATTGCTGGCAGAGGCACCCCAGCACTGCTGGAGGCCCCGTTGTAAGGACAGGATGGAACTTTTGCTGCGCTGCGACACTGGGTCTCAGTCCTAGTGTGCAGACAAGCCCTGCACTTCTAACTCCAGAGTGACATAGCTGTGGTTTGGGTTAATTCAGCAGTACAGCAGCTTTTGTCTCAGTTGCTGTGCCTCTTGGGGCTGCCTCCTTTCACTGTCAGAGTAAAAAGAACCAGCCAGCAGCTGGCTGCTTCATTCAAAACTGCAACGTGTGACTTACAGTGGGAGTAAATCACACCAGCTTCAGCTCCTAGAGAGGTAAAATTCCCTCCTGTAGTCTCGATGCTCTTCTGTCGTCAGCAGGAACACACAGAAAACTGAACGTTGCTACAATTATTTGTATCTATTGTTCTACAAACGACAGATTCAGAGGAACAGAGTTTAAAAAAAAAAAAAGGGAACAACCTAAAAGTCTGCCAATTGTGTAAAAAGCATTCCTGCACTGCAGGGTGGGTGGTCCACTTGGAAGTTGTTACAGTGTCAGCACAAATGGCACAAAAGATCAGAGATGTGTGTGCAAATACAGCACTCTGATCGTTGCATTTGAAACCAGGTTAACCAAGTGCTTACCTCTGTAGTGAGTCACGCTTAACATAGGTGTACTTGACTAACATAGGTGTACTTGACTAACTGGCAGTCAAGTGGGAAATGCTGCTCTCACATTGCATCCATACTCTGTTACTAATGTAAGCGGCATTTTAAAACCAAGATGGATACATTCTCATCTTACACACAGGGAAACAAAGGCGTAACACGCACCAAAAATTGTAAGTTCTGGGACATGGAAAACAAGGTGCCTTTGAAAACAGAGCATCAAGTTATTTTTCTAGCTTCAGTGAATAAATAACCAACAAGATGGAAAGCAAAATCGAGTCCTTTTGCAGCAGGTCATGCAGTGCAAAAACTTGAGCGCAGTATTTGCAGTTCTAAACTGAAATTCTTTTTTTGAAAAATGCTATTGACTGTTGTATAAAATATGAAACACTTTAATATGTACTTTGTTCATGTCAGACTTCGAACTAAAGTAAACAAAAATTCTTGCTGATCTTCGAGCAGTGTTAATGAGAAAAAAATACAATGCATTAAAGTGAAGCTGGGTAACTGAAGATACCATGCAGCTTACTGTCAAATTAGAGGAAAACACATTTGGGTGGGATTACACAACCAAGCAATAGGGTGGATTTCAAATAACTTAGCAAGATTCCACTTACTTTGAAGTCACTTAAATTTTTATAGTGTTAAAATTAGTTGTCTCATTAGCTCTGCGGCTGAAAAGTCTAACGGCGTTCATGGAACAGTAATAAGAGCACCCTCTAGTGGTCTTTATCACAGATATTAATTAAACCTTTCAAAGTAAGCCGTTAGCGATCCACGTTCTTACGTACAGGGCACACAGAAGGTTCACTAAACCATGCACATGAATACTCTGTACGTTATTCATGCTATACCAGTTCAATAGACAGAACTCCAAGGTTTTATCTTGTTTATACACCAAAAATGCTATGCACTTAATGAAAATATTTTAACACTTTCTGTAGCTTTGGGCAAAAGAATTCCTTTATTTGCAGTTTTCAGAATTGCCAAGGAAACCCTTGGGAAGGATACAAAAAAATGACAGAGCAGTAAATTTGGTCTCCGTAACAGAGAATGGAATTAATATACAGCTGCATAAAAATGATCTGCTGAGAAGAAAGCAGTGTTGTTACTGTAAAAGGCAGTCATGATTTATTGATCTTTACAGATCTGATGTAGTTCTCTGAAGCAATCATGGAACCTATAGGTGTCTAATTTAATCACAACTTTTTAAAGATGCCCAGGTATATAACTTACTATAAGATAATATAAAAATTAGTATCTGATAATCATTAAACATCAAACCAGGCTCAGAATGTAAGTACTAGGTTGGAATGTATGAGTAACTTAAAGCAGTTTAAGTCAAGTTAGCTTTATTTTGACTAAGCAGGAGTTACAGCACCAGAAACCATCAAAAGTAAGGGATGGATAGATTGAGTCTTTCCAGAAGCAAAAGATTAGGAAGAATATCTTGAATACCAAGTAGCCAGCAAGCATGCTTTGTCAGCATTTAACTTCCAGAGATATGTACCTAGATATGTACCACAGCACAAGAATTTGGCATATCATATTAGTATTGCACTGCTCTTCATTTAATTATTATGTTGCGTGATTAAGTTAGGGAGTAAACTTCTCGTTATCTGCTAACCATGAGAGCATATTACTGACTGGGTGGGTCTTCTGGGATTTGCCACGTAAACATGAGTCACAAGAAATGATGTCCTGCGTGAGGAAATTTGCAGCCAGGATTCTGCCTAAGTTAAGATGATTTTATGTTGTACAGAAGTTTGCTGCAGTATGTAATTCTTTGGAAAAGGTAAGAAGTGGCAAGTTTCACAGTATCAAGTGAATTAAAGAAATGATGAAAGAAAAAAGTAAAGTATTTAAATTACCGGGTTATTAGGGCAGAAACTGAGGTTGGATGTCACAGTATTAAGATGTTGCAGAAGACCACTCGAATGGACAGATTCATAAAATAAAGAAATTAGGATAAAGCATGCCAGTGCTTCTGACTCACTATTAGAAATTACATTTCTCAGAGAAGAGATGGAGTGGCTCCATCCAAGTGCATGGATGTCTGAAGTGATTTGTACAGGCACTTTTGGGCTTTGGTAGACCTCAAGTAAAAGTTAACAAATTCATAGGATGTTGCCTGGACTTCAATAACCCTGTTTTTCTTGCTTTCTCAAAAAAAACAAAAAAAGAGAAGAGCTGAAGCTCATAACAACATCTGAAACATAACCTAGGAAAATATGCAACATTCAAAATTTCCTGAAAATCTCAGGGAGAAAAAAACAAACAAAAAAACCCAAACAATAACCCAACAAACAACCCACAAAAAAACCCAAACAAACTGAAAAAGATACAAACTTTGGCAAATCAAAATCCAAGCTGGTTGATTTTAACACTAATCATGCTTACAAACCCAGGAGATACAGAGCACATCCAGACTCACAAAAAATAATACATCCCTTCCAGCACAGGACTGCACCATCGGCTGCAACAGCTGGAGGCAGCTGCACCAGTCTCCAACCAGGGATCAGCCAGATGCTAGATAGAGGTGAGGATGCTTTCACTCCACGGTGAACCACTTCATTGTTTCCAGACTCAAAGAGGTTGCTGAAAACAGGGAGCCTTTGACCCCTGTTGTAATGAAAACTCTGGCTGAGTGAAAACCAAGGAAGTGCAATCTCCTGCAATAAAAGTGCTATGTCACTATATCATTAACTAGAGCTCAAATCTGGTCAGTAAGGGAAATAAACTCTTTTTTCTCTCTCTTTTTTCTATATTTCTTCACAAATTACTTCTCTAGTTCTATGCAATAAGAGGACATACTGGGCTCTTCAGAAAAAGGGTTCCAGCAAGTGGCAAAACTCAGCGTACCTATACGACAAAGGAAACCAACTCTGCACAAGAGCACACCAATCTCAAAAATAAATGGGAGGATCTGTTTTTACCTTGCTGCTGCTCTGCAAGAGTTTGATCTCAGCGCATTAACCAGCAGCATTTGGATGAAGAGGAAGCAACACAGGAATGTAGTATATATCGCAAACCTGTAAGAAAGGAGCTAGGGGTACTAGGAACCCTTTTTTTCCTTCACTCATGAACAGTATCAACTAAATCAGGAGTATTAAAATCTTTGGAGCCCATTTTTCCCTGTTCAAGTGAAAAATCAATTAATGTTGCTTATTAAATTGCTATGGTAACTGGTACTCTTTCTAACCAAGCAAACCCAAGCTTTCTCCTAACGGAAAAAAAAATTCCAAAATTAGGACAAGAAAATCAACTAACTGAAGGAATCCAGGTGGCAAGTGAAGACCTTGATCAGAAATGATTTTCTGGTCATGCTGAGAGGACACATCCAGTTTCTGTTCAAGATTCAAATGCTGTTGGTGTCATAGTCCCTCAGAAGTACCTTCCACTGGTCCTGCATTCCTAGGAGGCTTATGCCATATGCTGGCTCCATATTGCTCTCACAGGTAGGCTGGTGGGATATTAAAAGGCACGGTCCAGTCACTAAGATCAATCCCACATCCTCCTCCTCCCATGCCTTAACACACTCAACTGGCCACAGCTCCTGGTGGTATACATCCTGAAGAGCAGGACAGAGGCCTGGATGTGTGTGTGGCCAGCACTATGGAATGAACTTCTCGTCATGTCTTTGCAAGCAACGTTAGGAAACCAAATTCTAGAGAGAAGTCTAACCAAACCTATGGGCAGCGGCACCAAAACATTTTACAGACATTTGCAGGTACCGGAAGAGACACATCATGCTTAGATCCTGGCAACTGGGACATGATTTTCTTGCTACAGCCGACTTTGTCAATTGTTTTACAGTTTTCTCTTCCAGCTGGCTGACTTGGAAGCAACTGTAAAAAGAATCTCTTTATGGTATGGCTTACAAAAAAAAAAAGTTTAATATATTGACTTATATAAAAGAGAAATTTGAAGAATTTCTTTAAAAATAGTTAGATTCTGAATCTTCTTAAAGATTTCAGGAAGACCAGAGTTTCACAGTTTTCTCCAGAATGCTCAGTGTTTTTACATCTATGCAGCTAGATCACATGTCTCAGAGATTAGTATAATAGATGATGTACTGATTTTCTGCCTCAGAAATGTCTGAGATCCTCTTACTAGAAAGAAAAAGTGACTGAAGCATTGGACAGAGTTTCTTAATATTTCTAAGTTGCTACAGGAAAGATTTTTGCATGGATAAAATAACAGGCCAGATAGGAATATTGAAACAGGGGAAAAAATCTGCCAATACACACACCCCTTTTACCTGATATGTGACTATCCCTACACATGACAAGCTTTGCACATTTGGAAAAACAAAACCAAAAACAAACAAATGCGAAACCTGGAGTGTTTTTCACGACAGTTGAGATAGGTCTTCAAACCCATTTTCTCAGCATCTCCTCTACCAGCCACTGGAAGGGCAAGATAAAACTCTCAGTACCTTAGTTTCAAAAAAAGCCAAACACAGTTTCCTACATTCCTACAAGGTTTTTATTCTTTGTGTGGAAGATAAGAAATAGTCAAAGGCGGCTATGTCACAGTTCTAGAACATGTTTCTTGTTTTGCCATAACTTCCTGTTCTTTATGCGCATGGAAGAGAAAGACAAATTTCCTAGTAAAATTGTGAAAGAAGATTTCTCTTCCCGATTGCCAATCAACAACAAATATATGCAGTCAGCTTTGTGGCAACCTCTGATACAGTAAAAAGCAGCATTTTCCCATCATCCCTTTACATTTTCCTGTTCACAGATACGAAACCAGTGGTTTCTGTTGATATTAATAGCAAACATATTAAAATTCCATTCAGTAAAAGTAATAAAACAGAGAAGTCATGTGCAATGTTAGCAAATCAAAGAGATTTACACTGTAATTTCACAGTATGTCATGTTCTGTAACAAGAGAAAAATAACAAACTTGCATTAAGATCTGTCAGGGAATTTGCCAGTTTTTGTCTTTAAACAGTTGCACTTCAGTTCTTGTTTACTTGTTCTTTTCAGATCTGTTGCTCAAGCATTCAACACTTTATGTGTTTCCTCCATTATCTATCTGTTTAACCAAGATTATATACATCAATTGGGAGATGGTAAATAGAGCGTGAACACAGGTCACATTACTATGAAAATCCCCTCTTACAAGTAGTGAGCAAATGAGAAAATCTCACAGAGAGATGACAAACTTAATTTACTCTGCGTGTCCCGTTCTGTCCAACATGATGATTCACTGCATATCTCTGATCCATGAGCTATGACATAGGTAAATTCAGAAGGAGAACATACAAATTCATCAGGTGCATTCTCTGGTTTTAACAAGCTTCCTTTATTTTTCATGTCACATGCTTCTTTTTCACCAAGAAGCCAGCAATACTTCACCATTTATTTATTTAAGGTAAGGTAGGAAATACATTTATCAAACTAAAAACCTGATGGAAATATAATCACAAAGAGCTTTGCCTTCCATTCCTAAGGATGCAATTTATCTATTCCTTCCCATAAAAGCATTTGAAGTCACTGGACAAAATCCAGTACCTTAGTCATGCTAAGAGTCAGCAGCCAACAGTCTTGAGTGTATTGGCTGGTCAGTTGCTGACTACACAACTAAAATGGGGCTAAAACTGATGCTACTATCCAAACTGCCAAACAGAGGACGGGGTGGAGGGGAAGCAATAAAGAGATTCTCTCCACAGTCACTCCCTTCAAAAGACAAACTCATAGAAAAATCAGATTTTCTTAGATTTGTTTCCATGGAACATACATATTTTTACTGAAGGAGGATAACGAGAAGGGCTTGGTTGTAGGTACTTAGCTGCAGTGCAACTGTATGCAGATTGTTATTAAGATCTTGTGGACAAAGAAATAAGTATAACATGAGGCAAAATGGAAACAGCACAGCAGCTGCTCTGTAAGTAAACCCTGGTACAGATGAACACAGAATCTGGTTTGAAAGACCCCATCACACAGGATTACTTGCTATTATGCAACTCCAGTTGTTTAATTATTAGTTACAGCATAATTCTCTATGAATACAGAGCAAGAGATGTACTGCCTCAGATGAAGAATACTTTCAGTTCAACATCCTTTCACCAGAGGCCATAGGCGGACATCAAGGAAAGAGAAAAAACAAGCCAAATACACAATACCTCCTCTACAACACTCCTAAGGCCTCCAACTGCTCTTAGCTCTGAGGATTTCCTGCATCTGAGGGAGTGTTCACTCACTAACTCACAACACAGTCCTCTTCCAAACACCTAGCCTATCAACCCTGCACCGCAGAGAAGCACCCTGTACCCAGTGTGCCATTTAGAAAGGCACTGCACACATCCATCCCCACGTCACTGTGTGAAGAACCATCCGCTCCTGTTCATTAAGAGCCTGTCTACCTCAAATCTGAAGGTTTGTACTCAAAAAGTCAGCATTCATCCACGCTCTCCAAGTTACTTGGGATGTGACAGGCCTTAGGCATATCCTCCCTAAGTAGTTTCTTGGAAGTGAAACTCCAAGCCTACTCAATTGTTTCTCTAAAGTGACATGAAGCCAGACAGCTCAGCATCCCTGTTATCCTTTTCCAGTTCCACCACTTCCTTTCACAGAAGCAGGAAACACAACCAGGCACAGTGCTCATGGTGCGAGCTCACAATGGATTTCCAGAGTGCCATAAATATCTTCCCTGTTTCATTCTCTGTTCCCTTCCTTAAAGCCTTGCTTTTCCAGACACCAGACTGGTGTTTATACAGGCCATACGTACTTGAAATCTAACTCCTGAGTGGCAGCAACCAATTCAGGTATCGCTATCACTTATGTAAAGTTAGGAGTAGGTTTCTGCACATACATCATTTTGCATTTACCTCCTCTGTTTTTAATATACTTCTTTACTACGTAGTCACCCACAATTCTTTACAGATGACCCTCACCCCTGCCAGCTTAAAACAGTTATGCATACTCAGCATTCTCATTTTGCAACCCACCGTCTTCTCCAAGGGAGTGATGAATTGTCAAGCACTGCATAGATGCCTCCCTGCACTCAGCTACACACTGATGCAGTTCTCTGTGGCTATGAAATAACTGCATCTCTACACTTGCCAATTAATGACAGCTACTTTTTAATACCTGGCCACCAGAAGCCAAGTAATAGCAAGTATTACTTAGTGTACAGCACCTGAAGAACTATCCAAAATGCACACACCACTATGATTATTAACTCATGCCCACCCATTAAGCCATGTGTGCTTAATATTAAACATGATTATTATTGCATGACCAGAGGAGGGCATATGGGACAGTTTGTAACCCCTGGTTAATGCATAACTATTACCTCCATTACATTTTCATGGCTGTGAAAATTAGAAGCACTGTATTTGATTCATTCTGGTTGGAAGGAGAGCTGGGGAGAATATTCTGCGGCAATTGCCCAGTCAATCCTGAGAAAAAGAAAAAAACATCTAGTATACATTTCTGAAACAGTTGCCCTTAATAACACAATAGCTACATTGCATGGACAGTTGTGGCCCACAGCCAGTTTTGTCTGAGTGCTTTGCCTCTGAATTTGCTTTTGTTTATACCTTCTGATTTCCTTTTCAATCCTGATGCCAGTTTGGTTGCATAATAACAGTATCCTTCTGCCCTTAAAACTCTTATGCAGGCCCCTAGACTTGCCTTCATTTTGAGGTAGTTTTGGGTTGTAAGAACTATTTGTTAATCCATATGCACAACTCAAAAGTTCACTCTTTCCTAAATTTCTGTTCCTATAAAACAATGGAGAAAAGAGTGACACCAAAATAAAATTAGGTGTGCAAACATACATGTGTTTGCTTGCCAAGCATAGAATTCAATTTCCAAGTCATCTAGCAAACACTTTGCTTCAAACTACTTTTATTTTACTTACTTGTAAGGTATTTATAAACCTCTTTGTAAGTCCACCATCAGGAAGTCTGAAGAAGTGAGTAATGAGGTCGCGGAAACATATGGTCATACTGTACCATTTCATAATCTGCTTCCTCTAGGCCAGGATCACAGTTTATATTTTCATCTACTAAATAGCTAATGTTATAGACCCTTCTCTTTGACTGTGAAAGGTATTTGGCCATGTTCATTGTGGCACTTTTCCAACTTTGCACAAAGACTGCAAAGCAATCTTGCTGAAAGGGGACAGCTGAGTATGACTCGGCTATTAATTTTTAAAGGAAGCAGTTCTGTGATCTGCGACAAGAGAAGTATTTTAATTGACAGGAGGAACTACCAACCACTCATGCAAGTATTTGAACCACTTAAAATGTCTTAATCTGTGTTTAAAAAAAAATATATATATGTAAAAAAAGAAGATTCTCAGAAGCCGGATGTTCTTTTTTCAGCGTTCACAGCACACTCTGCTGGCTGCTGTTGAAAGTTAATACCAAGCACGCGCGACAGGATTGGTATTAAGAAATAAAATGTTTTTCGACACAGCACAAACCCCGTCTATGCAGGTGATTACGGAGGGCAGTTAGGACTGGGATGGTGAGACGTTAAGGATATGTTCTGAGGGCGGTGCAAAAGGGTTGGCAGGACATTAATTTAGTTCCATGGAGGAAAGAGACCTCTGGGGGAGGAGTACTTCTTCCTTTGCTGTAATGTCACACCAATTCGGCATGGAGGAAGGGAGCAAGCGTGTCCGTACCAATGTCTTCGTTCCCCTTGCTTCAAGGGCAGGGCCGGCACTGCCTAAGGGACAAGTGAGGATCGCTGGCTATTCAGCATTAAGCTGGCTTTATATGAAAGTGGCTTAGAGGCACATTTGCATGACAACGCCATTTTACGTGTCTCTCATCAATAAAGACTGCAACAGGCTCCAGTTATGCTCCCTTTGCTCTTGCGTGTGGATCACACGCAGCCATTAAAGATAGGGATGGGGATTTGGGAAAGAAAGCTCTGCCGAGTGTGATTTGGGTGGCATAGGGCTGTGTACTGCCATGGTGCTAGTGGAGCCATAGAACTAGAAAAGCTGTGGTGCTAGTACAGCCGTGGTACTAGTACAGTTGTAGTACTAGTAAAGCTGCAGTACTACTACAGCCACGGTACTGTTAAAGCTGTGGTACTAGCACAGTCACAGTACTAGTATGGCCACAGAACTAGTACAGCAGTGGTATGAGCACACGTACACTACTAGTAAAGCTGTGGAACTAATATGGCCACAGAAATTGCACAGCTAAAGTACTAGTAAAGCTGTGGTATCAGCACAGTCATGGTACTAGCAGAGCTACTGTAGTGGTATATATCCAGAACAAGTACAGCAAAGGAACTAGTACAGCTGTGGTACTAAAGCCCAGTCATGGTACTAGCAAAGCTGTGGTACTAATACAGCCACTGAAGTAGCACAGCCACGGTACTAGTAAAGCTGTGGCACCAGCACAGCAACCGAACTAGTACAGGCACAGAACCAGCACAGCCATAGTACTAGTAAAGCTGTGGCACTAGCTAAGTCATGGTACTAGCAAAGCTGTAATACCACCAGTCACGTAACTAGTACAGGCACAGAACCAGCTGTGCACGGTACTGAGGGAAGACAGCGCACCCGGCGCGGCCCAGACAGGCGCACGCGGCAGGCCGGCAGCGGGAAGGGGGGCGAGGGGAGCGGCGGGGGAGACGGCGCTGCGGAGCGCCTCCATGTTGTGCAGCCGCCTGGGTGACGGGGGAGCAACGCTGGGCGGACAAAAGGGGCGCGGGCTGGGTGACGCCACCGCGGAATTCCTGTTGCGCGGGGCGGCGGGCGGGTTCTTTTCACAACGGGGCGGGGGAGGGGGTCCGAAGAGAAG
>JAUMJL010001669.1:0-28594 GCA_033558185.1 Dromococcyx pavoninus
AAGAGCGACAGCTCGGCGCCGGCTCTGATTGGACAGTGCGTGGCGCGCTACCTGTAGGGGGCGCAGGGGGGCAGGCGGCGCCTCGGGGTTGCGGGGGCTGGGTTGCCCCGTGGGGTCTTGGGGGGGGGGATTCCCGTGGAATGGCGTGGGGGCATCCCTCATAGGGTCTTGGGTTGGGGAATTCCCCCATGGGGTCTTGGGGGACGGGACCCCCACGCGGTCTTGGCGGGGATCCCCATGGGGTCCTGGGAGGGAGGAATTCCCGTGGAATGGTGCTGTTGCTGGGGGATGTTATCCCTTGGAGTGGCAGGCTGGGGCACACCTCCCTGGCAGTGAATTCCCTGATGGAGATGCTCCCTCTCCCCTGTAAACCCCTCTATGGGGAATTAGAGAGGCAGGTCCTTTCCCAAAGACCTTCCAGCCAAAGCTGGGGCATTTTCCGTCTGGAGAAATGAGCACAGGGAACCCCCATGTCTGGCCACAGCGAACTGCAAAGCTGCCACTTATCCTGCTGTGGTACCGTGGGAAGCTCCTGGCAGATTAGAGGCTCAGAAACAGGCTTTCCAGGCCCTCAACCCCTTATGCCCAGGGTACCCGACATCCACGTGACGGCAGGAATGCAGTAACACAATCCAGGCCTTGAGAAACATCCCTGGCGTGGGCAGAGGCTGGAGGCCAGAGCGAGCATTGCTGAGCGGGTGCTGAGAGCAGGGATTGGCAGAGCAGCTCCTGAAAAGCTGTGTGTAAATGGGTCAAACCAAAGGGAAAGCCCTGGCTGCCAGCTCCGCTCCAGCTGAGAGCTGCAAGCAGCACACAGGCACTTAACCATTGCTTGAGGTGACAAACCCAAACACAGAGTAGGTGTCTCCAGCACCTGCAAGATCCCCTGCGCTCTCCACAAATAGAAACATAAGCGGCTTTGGCCACGAGTCGCTTCCAGCCTCCCACTGCCCACATGCATCACTCGGCTTTCCCTGCCCAGGCAGAAACGTGGCTCTTATTTTCCTCCTCGAAACAAGTGCTGCCCACTGCGAGCAGCACAATGGTCCAGCCTGACCCAGCTTTTCAAAAGAAGGTGGAGATCTGGAGTTAAAGGTTATTTACCATAGAGAAAGCACAACAGATCCAGTGGATTTCTCAAACCAGTACCTATAAACCCAAGCGGGACAGTCTTGCTTTTATGCTGGAGAACAGTTCAGGGTGTGGGAATCGGTGGGAAAAATGAAATATGGGGTTTAAAAAAAACTTAAAAGTTCTGATTCCTTGTCCCAGGAAGCCTCCAGGGTCAGGCAGAGCAAACCACAAAGCTCCCAGCTTTGCTGCAAGCCTTATAAGGAGTGGCTGAGGGAACAGTTGTTTAGCCCTGGAAAAGAGGAGGCTGAAGAGAGACCTCACCACTGTCTAAAACTGCCTGAAAGGAGGTTGTAGCAAGGTGGGTGTTGGTCTCTTCTCCCAAGTGACAGGCGACAGGATGAGAGGAAATAGTCTCAAGTTGCACCAGGGCAGGTTCAGATTAGACATCAGGAAAAATTTCTTCACTGAAAGGGTTCTTAGGCACTGGCAGAAGCTGCCCAGGGAGGTAGTGGAGTCACCGTCCCTGGAGGGATTCAAAAGTTAGGTACATGAAGCACTTAGGAATCTGGTTTAGTAGTGGACAGGTCCAGTTGGACTCAATGATGTCAAAGGGCTTTTCCAGCCAAGCAATCCTCTGATTCTCAGCCATCATCATCCAGCATTGGAAATGTGAGCAGCGAAGCCAGGGTCTGGGTGCTCTGCCTGCAGCCTGCCCTGTTTCACAGCCAGCACCTTCCTAACCCCATGGGTCACCAGCACCTTTGGTGCAGCAGGGCTAAAAGTAGGAGCTGGCACCACTCCTACTGCCATTCAGCCCCCCAGCTGCCACCCCCAAGGAAAGCGCAGCTTCCCCTTGCCCAGGAGGGTAAAGGAATGTCAGTAGGAATGGGAGAAACCTTCCTCTTCCTCCATAGAAAAGGCCGGGGGGGGGGGGGGGGGAACCAAGAGAGGCTGACTGTGCCAGAGTACAGTGTATTTTTACTCCATGGTGAGGAAACACAGGATGAGAAGCCCTGGGCTGAGCAGGGCCAACCCTGAAGCAGGCTGGGATGCTGAGTCCCTTTTTCCCTCTAAGCCCCTTCCCCTCAAGCCATTTAATTTGCACCTGTTTATTAAAAGCTTGTGTTAATAAGAGCTCTTGCTGCTGGGTAAGAGCGTTACACTGCAGGACTTTTCATTCCTAATATACACCTAAATCCAACTGCTAACTCCTTGTCCATGGGAAGTGGCTGTCACACAGCATCATCCTGGCCTGCAACTCATGCTCTCCCACACTCATTTATTGGCACTTAACATATTTGGGAACAAAACAACACGGCAAAAGCTCCAGTTGTCAGGAAAAGTCAGCTGGCTGTCCCCGAGCACAGTGCCGCAGCACCCACTGCCCAGCACTCTGCCCCCAACCTGTCCCCCACGGCAGGCAGAATCCCACCCAGACAGGTCTCAGACTCTCCATCACCTGCCTGGGACAATCTCCTCGGGAGGACTTGTGAGTGCGGGATTTGCTTTTTAGTGGCCCTGGCCTCAAGGGTGAAGCCTTGGAACCTCTCTTGCCTGGTGGTGCTCCCATGGGAAGTGCCACAGGGAACGCAGGGCTGAGCACCATGTCCTCTGGCTGATGGGACACTGCAGGGTGCAGCACCAAAAGGCTTAGGAACACATTATAGTGTTTGGATGTCCAAGAGGGCAGAGAAACAGTGTTCTTCAGCTCCCTTCTCATCTCAGTGGTGCCTCAGAGAGCTGTGAGAGCTGCCAGGGCTCCTCTGTGCAGCTCCCGGTCATCTGACCACATCATCCAAAGGTGCAGAGGGGTGCAGAGCCCCTGTGCCTGGTCTGTGAGCACCTTCTCTGCTGTGCCAGGCTCAGGATCTGCAGCCACAAGAAAAGCCCGTATGCTCCGTTAGTGTGAACCCTCAAGGTACTGCCAACTGCCATGCTCAGTCTCCACTGCGCTTTGCTGTCCTCCTCCACAGGCTCGGGGCTGCTCATCCCCTGGACCCTGCAGGGAAGGGAGCTATTGCTCCTTCTCCTGCTGCACGTCCCTGCTGGACCTGAAGAAGTCACTGCGCAGCAGGCGGTAGAAAAGGATGATGTTCATGGGTGTCATGATTGCCATGCCCACCGTGCCCACGGCGTACGTTGCTGGGGGCACATTCTCCCGATTGAGGTAGAGCCAGCGGGTCATCCAGGCCAGCGTGGCAATGCGAAACACCACATAGGTGCCCAGGTTGATGATGCTGTTGAGGCGGTAGCAGGTGGTGTGCACTAAGTTGGCCATGAGCAGGATCTGCCGCAGGTGGAGGAAGATGGAGTTAATCTCCACCAGCAGAGCCACGAGGGCAAACCCGACATACTGATGGAGCATCACAGCAATGCCAAAGCAGATGATCACCTGGGGAGGAGGAAGAAGAGAGGCTGAGCCCAGGAGCTGGTTGCTCTCACCTGCAAGCTGGAGCTCTCCATGCTTTGGCATAGCGTGGAGCAGAGGTGGAAATGGTTACCACACCCAGGCCAGACTTCTGGTCATCACCCCACATGTATCTCTGCAGCATGGCAGCCTCCAGCCAGTGCTGCAGCCTCGGGCACGAGACAAAGCCTTCCCTACCTTTGCATGAAACCTGAGCAGGTTTGGTTTGTTGTTTTTCAGTGTAAGGAAAGGGAAATAATTCTATAAACTCCAAGCTGGCAGAGGAGACAGCACACTCAAGAGCTAACCCTACTTTTATGGCCTGGAGAATGCAGTTGATTGTGGCCCAGCAGGTTTTTCTGGACACAGTGAACGGCTGGATAGGGCAGGAAGGGCACAGCCTAGGGCTACGGTTGCTGCTGGCTCAGGGATTCTCCCCAGGCCACACACGCTGCAGAGTTTAAGTGGCTTTGGTGCAGAGAGCCCCATGGGATGCCCCAAGCCTGGCACAAAGCACCCTGGGGCTGCTGGAAGCTGCAGCAGAGCATGGGGCTGCTGAGGGCAGAGCGAGTGTGATTCCTGCCTCACACCCTCCCCACTGGGCAGGGGCACAGGCCCTGCCTGCACGCGCTTCAGTACACTCAGCCCTTTCTTCAGTTTATACCATTAATACTGTTCCCTGTATTTGTGCTCTAATGAGATTATCTGTGATAAATCACTGTCTTGGCCTGAATTAGCTCTATTGTGGAGACGACCTTTTGACTCACGAGTGAAGCTGCAGGGCTTGCTGGGCTCTGCGAGCCAGCTGGTCTGACCACCACCTCCCCTGCCTCAACCCAGGTGGGTCCCAGTGCTGTCCCTGCCCTGCATCCCCAGGCCCAGCAGACCTCTGTGCACCCCACAGCATCTCTGCTGCTCAGCTCCAGGCTGTGCCAGCCCTCTACCCCACAGCATCTGCAACGCTCCAGCATCCGGACATTGGAGGTGACCAAAGAGAAACCCACGCTGGGTGCATCCAGGGAGGCAGAGGGCACTGATGTGGGGCTGCTGCACCATGGCTGCTCCAGCCACTCCAGTCCCATGGCCACGACTCTGACCTGAATTAAAGCACCCCAGGGGGCAGGAGGTGGAAGGAGGTGATGTACAGCCCTTCCTGGCAGCTGCTCAAGTAGCTGAGAACCGGCAGGAGCTGAGCTGCTCACCTGTGCCGGCAGGGATACCTGGCTCACTGCATGTCCACACCACTCCCTGGCTCAGCTCTCTGGCCCCCTGTTCTGTGCACACTTGGAGAGTTGTTTCCTACGCCATCTTTAGTTCCTTTCTGTAGACTCTCAGAGAGTGTTCAAGTCCCACAGGACCAAGAGGATCTCCAAGTCCTGCTGCCAGGCTCCACTCCCGAGGCCAAACAATCACATCTCATAACAGGCACAAACACCCACAGGAGCAAGAGCAGGAGCCCCATTCAGGTCCCTCAGCCTCTCTGGTGGCACAAGCGCCAAGGTCTGTCCCTTGGAGAGAGGCCGGTGAACTCACCACGGAGTGATGGAAGAGCAGCTCCCAGGACTGGCGAAGTTTCTGATTGCACAACATGTCCACAAAGTCTTCAAGGAAATAACCTGGGACCAGAGAGGCAGTGAGCAAAGAAAAGGGGGGCAGGAAGGGCTGTTCTGAGGGACTCCCCCAGCAGGCTCTGCACCTGAATGGGCTGAGCAGTCCCCTCTGGGAAAACAATGGCCACAGCTCAGCCCCAGCCATACACCGAGCAGGATCAGGCAGAGCAGGAGAGGGAAGTTGCTGTGGTTTGGTCTCTCCTGCGGTAGGACATGCTCGTGGGGCGAGGCACTAACGGATCACTTGGATCTGTTCCTGGTGAAGGGTGAGAGCGAAGGCCGCATGCAAACCCTCACCCACATTACCATAGTGGGATCGGATCCCACTCTGCGTCCTTTCAGCCTGGAGCCCTGTTTACAGCTGCAGGATTCACTGCCACCAAACCAACCCCACGCTGGCATTTTAGGGACTCGTACCTCCTTGCTGAGCTGTAGCCGTGCCGGGAAGCCTGCTAGCACTGACCACAGGCCTGGTGACAGACCTGCAAGAAGGTGACAAGGGGGCAGAGAGGAGGCTTCACACGGTCAGAGGACTCACAAGCCCCTTGCCTCCACACTGGCAGGTTTAGCTCGAGGCTTTGAAGGGATCTGCATCATCCCCCTATCACAGGCACTTTTGGGATGCTCCAAGCCCTGGCTGCCCCATGAGGAGGGTTGTGGGCAGCCTGGTGCCCAGTACCTCCTGGCTGTGGGTGCCTTGGGACAGAAAGGAGCCACTGTCCTTTGCCAAGAATGGGGTGATTGTCTGGTGTGCCTGAGACATCGCTGCCCACAGTGTGGCTCGAGGGACTGGTGTCAGGCACTGACGAGCCCCTGGAGACCCCCTGAGGGGGAGAACAGAGGGCAGCCCACTTCCCACCTCACCTACAGACATGGCAACCAGGCTGTGCGCCCCGGGGGGGTGCGTGCCCACCAGGTCCTCTGACAGCCCAGGATAGAGGCAGAACCTGCAGTGAGAGGGTTTGTGAGTGCTGGGCAATGCCTCTGGCTCCCCAGTTCCCTGCCAGTGTCCTTGGGGACCACCTAGTGCTGATGACCCCACTTGGAGCCCTCCTGTTCCCCTGATCCCCCATGGCCACCCCGGTCCTCCTGTTTACCCCTAAGTGCCTTGATCTCCTCGTACACCTTGGTCCCTCCTCCATCTCCCAGTACCCCCGGTTTCCAAGACCCTCCCCAATGCTCCTCTGTGTCCCCCAACACCCCTATCCTCCCCTTCCCCAGCGAGCTCCATCTCCCTCGGTGTTTCCCTGTCCTCCTGGTTCCTCAGAGCCTCTCTGTCCCTCGTTCCCCCTCTACCCCTCAATCCCTCCTCCATCCCTCAGTGCCCCCGTTTTCAGGACCCTCCCCAGTACTCCTATTCCCTCTCTTCCATTACCCAGCTGGGCTCCATCTCCCTTGGTGACGCCCCAGTTGCAGGTTCCCTGGACGGCCCCATTCTCCCCGTCCTGTTTCCCCAGAAGTTTCTCTGTACCTTGGTCCCCCTGCATCCCCTGTGTGTCAGTGTGTCATTCCCCTCAGCCCTCCTCAGCGTCCCCCAATACACCTCCCCCCCCCCCATGGGTTCAATTTCCTTCGATGTCCCCCTGTCCTCCTGTTTACCCCACAGACTCTCTGTCCCTTTGTACCCCTCGGTCCCTCCTCCATCCCTCAGTGCCCCTCGGTTTCCAGGACTCTCCCTAATGCTCCTCAGTGCTCCCCAACACTCCTATCCCCCCCCCTCCGGTGGGCTCCATCTCTGTTGATGCGCTCCTTTTTTCCTCGGGAGTTTCCCTGTCCTTCCATCTGTCCTCCAGCCCTCAGTGTCCCGTGATGCTCCTCAGTGTCCCATGAACATCCCTATCCTCCCCCATCCTCTCCTGGGCTTCATCTCTTTCGGTGCCCCCCAGCTGCGGGTTCCCATGGGGGTCCCTCAACACCCCCATTCCACCTCAGTGCTCCTGGTTCCCCCCTATCCTCCTGTTTCCCCAGAGTCCCTCTGTCCCTTGGTCCCCCCGTACTCCTCGATCCCTCCTGCACCCCTCAGTGCTTCCAAGTCCACGCTCCCCAATGCTCCTCAATGTCCCTAAACAACCCTCTGGAGCCCTCCTGTTCCTCTGACACCCCCTGCCCCCCATAGCCAGTCCTATCCTGTTTCTCCCAGTGTCTCTGTTCCTCGGTCCCCATGCACCCCTCGATCCCTCCTCCACCCCTCAGTATTTCCCAGTTTTCAGGACGCTCCCCAATGCTCCTCAGTGCCCCCCAACACCCCTACGCCCCCCATCCCCCAGTTGGGCTCCTTCACCCCGGTGCCCCCCCCGGCTGCAGGTTCCAAGAGGGGTCCCTCTATGCCCCCATTCCTCCCTGTCCTGTTTCCCCAGGAGTCTCTCTGTCCCTCAGTCCCCCTGTACCCCTGTGTGTGTCCCCCCAGTCCTCCTCAGTGCCCCCCAACACCCCTCTCCCCCCCCATCTCCTGGTTGGGCTCCATCTCCCCCGGTGCCCCCCCCCCCCGCTGCAGATTCCAGGGGGGTCCCTCGACGCCCTCATTCCCTCTGTCCCACCCGTTCCCCCTTGTCCCTCACCCCACCGCCCCGCCGCCGCTCAGCACGCTGTGCACCAGGGATGTCCAGATGTTGCGCCACTTCCAGCGGTTGCGGCGGGCGGAGGGCGGCGGGGGCACCGCCCGCTCCAGCCCCCGGTTCAGCAGGCGGAAAGCGGCGAAGGAGCCGCCGACCAAGAGCAGCGCCGGGCTCAGAGCCATGGGCACTCGGGGGCTCCCATGGGCACCGGCAGCTCTGGGCGGTGGGACCGCCCTGAGCACCGGCACCGCCCCGGGCATCAGCACCGCCCTGAGCACCGGCACCGCCCCGGGCACTGCCCTGAGCACCGGCACCGCCCCCGGCATCAGCACCTCCCTTAGTACCGCCCTGGCCAGCGGCACCGCCCTGGACATCAGCACTGCCCCGGGCATCAGCACCGCCCTGAGCACCGCCCTGGCCATCGGCACCACCTCGTACACCACCCCGGGCAACAACACCACCCTGGGCGTCGGCACCGGGCACCAGTACCGCTCTGGCGCCACCCTGAGCACCAGCACCGTCCCGAGCAGCATCAGCAGCGGGCACCAGCGTCTCCCTGGGCACCGGCACAGGTACCACCCCAGGCACCAGCATTGTCCCTGGAACCAGTACCAATACCACCACCACCCCAGTACTTGTACTGCACCAGGCACTGCTAACAGACCGCCCTGGGCACCAGAACCAGCGCTGCCTTCCCACCATCGCAGGCACTGGTACCACTCTGGACAGTGGCACCGGACAACCCTGTCAACATCCCGGGCACCAGCACTACCCTGGGTACTGGTACCACCCTGCCACCATGCCAGGCACCGGTACCGACCGGGGTACTAGCACCAGTACCGGACTGCCCAGGCACAGGTGGGTACCTGCCACCACCCCGGGCACCAGTACTGCCCAGGGTACCGGCATTGCCCCAGGTACAGGTACCACCCTGACACAATTGTGGGCACAGGTACCAGGCATCAGCATGGTCCCAGTGGAGCTGCGTGGTCCCGCAGGCAGTGGGGAGTAGCGAGCATCCATCCCCACTGGGCAGGACTGGGGACTGTGGAATCCACCCCACTTAAGCACTGGCATTGCCCACATCCACCCCAAAGGGACAGCAGGTTCTGTGTGACTCAGGGAGAGGCAGGAGCACTCTGGGCATTGCTTGGCAGAACAGCCAGCCCAAAGACCGGCTGCAAGCATGCCATGAGCGTCCCATCACCCTGCTGGAGCTGGGGACACCTTCCTCATCCCTACTCCTCCACCTCGGTGGCACCGGGTGGCTGAACATCTCACTTGTGACCTGCTGCGACTGGTGGTCCTTCGTCCCAAAGCATCCCTGGCATGTGATGCTGTTGAAGCTCTTACATCATTGATGGAGAGCCATCCCTCACCTGGATGAGGTCCCACACAGACACACACTGGCTCTGGTTGCACATCAGATCTTCTGATGGCCTTGCCAGAATAACTGCTCTGGCCATGAGGTGTTGTCTTCCATCCCCCTGTCCCACATCTTGTCCCAGGAGGAGCTCCCCGATGCCTGGGACACCCCAGCTCTGCTGTCTGGGGTTTGTGAGAATTCAGGATCTCACACTCCCTATTTCTTTACTTCCATCCTAAAAACTACACTGCTTTTCCAGCTTCCCGTAATTTGATCGCTCCCTTGTTGCTTTTTGATGTCTCTGCCAGAAGCATAAATGCTGCACAGACCTTGTGTCTCCTCTGCAGACAGGATGAGTCACCGTGTACACACTGATTAACGTCAAACTCTGCCTCTCCTTTGAGGTATTAATTTTCGATGAAATCTTCTACTTTCTCTCTGCTGAAGCAGAAACGTGCGGAGCCTGAGATCCCACTCACTGCCCTGGTTGGGGTGATGGATACAAATACCAACAAGGGATAAAAGCAGTGTGACCAGCCAGATAAGTGAGGGTTTCTGCCACTCTGCTCTGATGAGACCCCAACTGGAGCCCTGCATTCAGTTCTGGAGTCTTCAGCACAGAAAGCACATGTATCTGTTGGAGTGAGTCCAGAGGAGGTCACGGAGATGATCCAAGGGCTGGAGCAGCTCTGCTACAAGGACAGGCTGAGAGAGCTGGGTTTGTTCATTCTGGAGAAGAGAAGACTCCAGGGAGACCTTAGGACGGCCTCCCAGAACTGAAAGGGGCTCCAAGAAAGCTGGGGAGGGGCTCTTGATCAGGGAGTGCAGGGATAAGATGAGGAGGAAGGGTTTTGAGCTGAAAGAGAGGAGATCAAGATGAGATTTTAGGAAGAAATGTTTTGCTGTGAGGGTGGGGAGGCCCTGGCCCAGGTTGCCCAGAGAAGTTGTGACTGCCCCATCCCTGGAGGTGTTGAAGGCCAGGTTGGATGGGGCTTTGAGCCCCCTGATCTAGTGGGAGGTGTCCCTGCCCATGGCAGGGGGTGGAACTGGATGGGCTTTGAGGTCCCTTCCAACTCAAACCATTCCATGATTCTACCGTTCAATACAAATGCTGACGGAAGGGACACTGAGGAGGGGAGGGATTCAACCAGCTCTGAAGGCAAAGGCTGAGACAGTCACAGCTGATAGAAAAGCATCTGTTCATGCTGCAGAAATTTGCTTAACAGCCAGAAAAGACAATGTAATTTCACAGTGCCTAAGTGGCGCGAGGAGATGCTGCCTGAAGTAATCGGCAGATCTGACTGCTCAAGGGATTATAAATAATCTCACATATTAGGACTTGAAGGATCACATAGGCTCATCTGTTACTGAGAAGGCCAAATGCAAAGACATTTCTATTCAGTGTAAGAGAACACCAAGGCAAGAAAGATGTGCCTTGGAATCACAGGCTGTCCAGGGCACCAAGGAGAAAAATCATGTAATAGTACAAAATTGCAGAGAGCTGATTTCCCAATGAGAAGAAGTCTGCAGGGCTTGAGCCTCAGGAATTTCGACTGTCCCTTTCCACAGTGACATCTGTGCCCACTACCTGTCTGCAGAAGTTCCAGACAACAAAACGCCTGCACCTCCCAGGAGCTCCTCCATTCCCAGTGTTATCCTTCATAGAATCATAGAATAGTTGGGTTGGAAGGGACATTAAAGCCCACCCAGTTCCACCCCCTGCCCTGGGCAGGGCCACCTCCCACCAGACCAGGCTGCTCAAGACCCCATTCAACCTGGCCTTGACCACCTCCAGGGATGGGGCAGCCACAAATTCTCTGGGCGACCTGAGCCAGGGCCTCCCCACCCTCATTGTGAAGAATTTCTTCCTAATATCAAATCTAAATCTTTCCCCTTCCAACTTAAAGCCATTCCCCCTCATCCTGCCATTCCATGACCTTGTAAACAGCTCCTCCTCAGCTCTCCCGGAGCCCCTTTCAGTACTGGGAGGCTGCTATGATGTCTCCCCAGAGCCTTCTCTTCTCCAGGCTGAACAATCACAGCTCTCTCAGCCTGTCCTCATAGCAGAGATGCTCCAGCCCTTTGATAATTTTCATAGCCTCCTCTGGACCTGCTCCAACAGGGTTTCCAACAGGGACATTCTTCTGAAGACAAACCTGTGGCCAGGCTTGGGGACAGGAAGGGTTAAAATGTTTCTGCACGCTGGAGAGCTTTTACCTACCACTTCCACACCAGATGAATTTAAGCCTTGATTAACCACCCCCTGGTTCAGGGAATTTTATCCCACTGCCAGAGCACGAGCAGCACTTACACACCCAGTACTTCTTGGGTACTTTCAGCCCAGTTTTTACTTAATTTTACAGGGATTTTCCATCAGGCAGTGGTTTCTTACAAGCTCTTTTCCCAGGCTTTTCTCCCTTCCTCTGCAGCAGTGACATTAAACAGGGGTGGTTTCTGAGCTGGAGACTTCCAAGCCTGGTTACAAACAGGTCCCTTGCCACCAAATCAGGCCAAATAATCACCCACGTCCCAGCGGCTTGGAGGGCAGGGTTGTCCCAGGAGAAGAGCAGGGAGCAGAGCAAGAGCTCTGCTGCCACAAGAGGTCCCTCCCGCCCGCTGCAGAGCCGGGCCGAGCGGCCGCAGCTGATGGGACTCTCTATTCACACCTTATTTGGAGATATCGCCTTTTTCACCCAAATTTCGAGCGGTTTTGCAGCAGTCCCCAAACGGCCTCGTTGTCTGCAGGGAGGTGATGGGTTGCACTGGTGTCTGCTCGCAGCAGGGAAGGGGACTCCTTCCAGATGTCAGCTTGTGCCTGGGTCCATCCCATAACACGGCAGGGATCACTGCTCATCCCATAGCAGGGGCTTTCCAGGGTGTAAATCCAGGGTACAGCTGTTTTTTTCAATAGCTGCACAATGGCTTTTTCCTCCCTTTTGCAAGATGCAGTTTCTCTGCAGCACATCTGGGACAGATAATGCTTTTTCCACAATAAAGGGCTGACAGTTTATTGATAATCCCTCATGTGAATTCTGCTAGATAAACTGTTTCATCCCCCAGATGCTCCTCACTACTCCTGGACGGGGGGATTGGGTGTTCTTTCACTGTTCCACAGTCCCTGACACAAGGAGGAGCCTGTTCTGCTCCCAGACACCGTTCAGGGCTCGCAGTCTCCAACAGATGTGGAAGATTCTGACACAGCACAGTCCTGGCAAAAGTCACGCTCCTCTTTTTGGAAAGCCTTCTTCCCTTAATCTGCCTCTCTCCCTTCAGGGAGGCATTAAGTCCATCTGCTCATTTAATGCCAGACCTTGCTCACGCCTAAAATAATGTGAGGAGTCCAGATTTCAAAACAAATCAAGCAGCTTGGCTTCTAGACTTTAATTAGCTGTCATCTTTGTCCCTCTCTAAAGTGTGTCACTGCTCTGTCTGCAAGGCCATAGGAATTCAGCCTGCTTTACTCTGTATATCCACATTTTCATCCAGAAAGTTTGTTATTCCCCCCTTGCGAAAGGATCTACTGTGCAAAACGCACACTGTGTATGGCAGAGCATGCCCAAGCATTGCAGAGGCAGCTGTGGAAAGAGCTGAAATCAATGCAAACTCAAACATCCACCCCTTCCAGCCAGAAACACCTTCCTGTAGTGGAAGCTGAATATTCTGCTCCGTGCAGCATCACTCTTCTGAGCCCACTCAATTCCTCTTGTCTTACAAATATAAGCACAGGAGCTTCCTAACTGCATCTCCTGCTGCTGCTGGATCTGCAGCTTGGAATAGGTTGGGTTCCCTCCTGAATTCTCTCGTTATTAATATCACAAACCAAGCTGTTCTGAGAACAGTGGCCCATTAATCATTTTAGCTCTGCTGCAGTTTTCACCTCGCTTCCTCTTCCTGTGCCTGAATGGTCTTCGATAATGCACAGCTCTGTCAGTAATGCTTGGTTAAAAGTGGCGAGGGCAGGAAAGGACCCCATCCTGAGCAAGATGAGGGCAAGAAAAGGTGGGACAAGGATCCATCCACACAGCCACGGCTGCATTACAGCATGGAAAACTGTGCTACGCTGGCTGTCAGTAACAGGGACTTGAAGGGAGGAGAGTTTTCCCCTTATGTCTTCGCCTCTAAACTTGAGTTTTCCGGAGTGCTGACAACACCGGAGAGATAAGGCAAAAGAGGAGATATCTAATAAGATAGGAGAGCAGCTCAGCAGCTCGTGTGAGTCAGCACCAACGTGGGTGGCAGCTTGGGTCAGAGATTTCTGATGCCTACCTGGGCTCTGTTCGCCTTTGAGGGCACCGCTTCCTTTTGCTCTCTTCCTTCCTATGTTTAATCCTGCTGTTTGCTACAAGCAAAAGTCTTAACTGTTCTGAGTACCTGCCTTTGGGTTATCTAACAAAGGGCCAGAATATGCTTGCAGAGCATCTTTCCAAAAACCTGCCTCCAATACTATCCCATTGTCAGACTCCCTTGAGGGCATCTAGTGTGTTCCTAGGCGATGGCTCTCAGAGATGCGGTTTTACAGCACTTCTGCTGCTACCCCAGACCTTCTCTCTTACATTCAAAACACTTTTCAGCTTTTTATCCTTTGCCATCATCTTTATCAGAGGTGGGCATTTAGTTTTGCCTTTAGCCCTTTACATTTTGCAAAAGCCCTTCCCTGGAGACTTGGCAGCACCCAGCAGCACCCAGCAGCTGAATTGGCTGCTCAAACCCTACGGCACAGGACCAGGCTCCACCTGGTTCCTCCTGCAGCCTCCACAGCTGCACACCTTTGTACCTGCCACTTTGCCAGGGTGCTACAGGTTTCATCCGTAAGCAAACAACATTTTCCAGTGATTTCTGCTGAGTCAGAGAAAACCTCCACGAGGGCTGCTGCTTCTCCACCACGTGGGAACACGCTCTGGGGAATAATTATGGAGAGTTTAAACAGGGACCGTCGGCAGCCAAATTGCTTCACATTCAGGCTCCTGGCCAGGAAGGCAGAGCCCAAAAGCTGCTCATTGGCAGTGTGAGAAAATACCTTGTACCTGTGCCCATCGTGGGCGTGCGTCACCCGTGGACTATGATCACTCGTTGCACGGCAGCACCCCAACACTGAAAAGAAGGTGTGCTTACAGCTTGGCGGGTCCAACAAAGCCAGCTCCTTCACAAGACAGCCAGCTTGCATTTATGGAGCATCTCTGTGCATTCCCTCTTCTCTGGGCCATGCCCACCAAAGGGTTTTTAAACCCCTGCCACACTGGATTTCGAAACATGTCGTGCAGCAGAAAGCTGGTCCCTGCGAAGCTCCAGTTCTGCAGGGGAGATGATGGAAGGACACTGCTGGTAATTATTCTCCCACCTCGAATTTTAAGGCATATTTTCAGGTTGTGAAACATATTGACTGTGAAATGGAGATAAGAACTAGAGTAGAAACAAACAGCGTAGGCGTTACCCCTGTTTTTTTTGCAGCACCCACTCTGTTGCAAAAATAGAACAGCAAGGAGCACGCTCTGTGCCATCCTTCATGGACCAAGTGATGATGGTACCACGTGCCTGGGCAGGGGGGACTGGACCAGAAGCAGACCTGGCACCTAAGGGATGTGCTGAGGTGCTGCACCCTTCACATTGCTTAAAATCAGTTGGGAAAGAGAGAGGCTCTATCTTAAAAAAAGAGCATATTTAATTATTTTAAGTGTTATAGAAATATAAAATAAGTAATGATATCGTTCCAAAGTACTGCAAAACCACGCTGCACTGAGCTAGAGTGCTTTCAGCTAAGAAAAGGGGCAATGGGAAGATGCACTAGGGCATCACTCCATCCACTCAGGTTTCTGTTCACATTGTACGTGACGCACCCCGTCTTTAGACCACACCTGAGCCATAATTCCTACATGCCCTCAACACTTTTGCAATTCCAAAGCTAAGAAAATAGACTTAATTGGGCACAGATCAGTGGAAGAAATCAGATAAGACTCGCTGGCAGGCAGCTTCCAGGAGATGCACCTCCTGACGGACAAGGGAAGTTGGGCAACCCCAGGAAAGCATCACCCAGCCGTGGGCTGGTGACAGAGAGAGAACTTGTGGCAAGACGTCAGGGTGTCACCTCAGTGGAGGAGAAACTCACGGGCAGCAGCAGTGGTGGAGCCTTTCTGACTCAGGGGACAGGTACCAGATTCCTCCACAGGGGTGTTGGGTGAGTACCCACTGTTTCTTCTCCTAAGAGTCCCAGGCATGGTGGGGATTAGCAGGAGCAAGTCACCACTTTGTGCAGAAACCCACCCTGAGCCACCCTTTTCTGCTCCATTTCTTGCCTTTTTTTCCCCCAAAACAGAGAGGGAGATTTCTAATCAGCCTCTGAGTTGATTGTTAAGGCAGGGACAGCTCTAAGGATCAAGGGGTTTGGCTTTTCTCTAGCCCCAGAGGCAGTTTGGGCAGGGATTACAGCTTCCATGGCAATCAGCATAACGAACAGCTCTTACAGACACTGGGGAAGTCTCAGAGAGGCTGAAGTGGCTCTCCAGGCCCCGATTTGGGGGAGCTGCAGGCAATGGTGCAGCACCTCACCATAAATAATTGTATTTATTTACAGGAGTCATTACTCATGTTTGCTCGCTCGCCCTGCGCTGCAGTTGAGTTTAATGGGATGTGGAACTGAAAAGAGAAAGTGAGTTAAGTCAGAGAGGAAAAAGGCAGAGGAATGGGCTTTACATTTGGACACAAGGTTAAAAAAAGGGGTAAATGTGTGTTTTCCACTAGTTGAGTTTTTTTCCTGCTATCCCAAGAGTTTGAGACCCATTGAGCACGTGGTGCCAGCCCAAAGTGGGCCAGAAAAATGATCAAAGGCCTGGAACACCTCCCCTGTGAAGAAAGGCTGAGAGAGTTGGGCTTGTTCAGCTTGGAGAAGAAAAAGCTCCAGGGGGAACTTATTGTGGCCTTTCAATGCTAAAACGGGGCTCAATAGAAAAATGGGGAAACCTTTTAGCAGGGTCTGTAGCAACAGAACCAGGGGGAACAGTTTTAAACTAAAAAAAGAAGAAGTTTATATGAGATCTGAGGGAGAAATGTTTTGCTGTGAGGGTGGGGAGGCCCTGGCCCAGGTTGCCCAGAGAAGTGGTGGTTGCCCCATCCCTGGAGGTGTTCAAGGCCAGGCTGGATGGGGCTTTGAGCAACCTGATCCAGTGGGAGGTGTCCCTGCCCATTGGCTGGGGGGGGGGGAGGGGAGGGTTGAAACTGAATGGGTTTTAAGGTCCCTTCCAACGCAAACCATTCTTGTGATTCCATGATTCTATGACCCACTCCCAGCTGGGGTGATGGTGGCCTTGCATTTTGGGGTGGGATTTTGTAGTGATGGTTCAAGGGTGTGGGGGGAGAACCATCTGCTGAGAGGTGAAAGAGAGCATCCATGTTGGCCAGCCCTTTCCTCTGCTTGCCCACAGCTGCTGGCATGGACTGTGACGACACTGTCACTGCTGAGGTCTGCAAGGAAGACGATGTTGGGGATGGAGAGTGAGTATCCCTCGGGCAGCAGGGGTGGCACCGCCATGGCAGCAGCCACCATGTTGTTGGTTGAAAGAGCTGCATGTTGGCTGCGAGAGGTCCAGCTTTGGCTCTCCAAGGCACCCACCTCTCCACCTCTCCTGCAGGCTCTTGGAGGTGCTGGTGGCCGGCTACCCAGTGCTTCTGGTGAGGAACAGGAAGCAGTTCAGCGCCCTGGGCAGCAAGTGCCCCCATTATGGTGCCCCTCTCAGCAAAGGTGATGCTGATCCTGGGAAGGTGAAGAAGACACGTCAGGGGAGTCAGCTCTCACCGCTCTGTTGTGGGGGGGGCTTTTCTATTACAGGTGTGCTGAGAGGGGAGAGGCTGCGTTGCCCCTGGCACGGTGCCTGCTTTAACATCAAGACTGGGGACATCGAGGAGTACCCTTCCCTGGACTGCATTCCCCGCTTTAAGGTGACTTCTTGTCTCTTCCTCCTCCCAGCCTGGGTCATGTCCTGCACACCACCTGCATTCATTCTCTCTTAAAAGTGTCGTGGTTCCTAATATCAGCTAAAAGGACCCTGCCCTGGCTACAGCTCTGTGGTCCAGGTCACACAGAGTTACCCATGGGATGATTTGTTTGGGTCATTTAACTCCCTGCCCTAAATCTCCATTTGATCAAAGGCCTGTACGTCCTGTTATCCCTCACAGCCAGCACTGCTCTTCCTGACTGCCCTTGGGATGAGGAGAAAAGCTCACGAGCTCCTCAGCATCATTTGACATTCAAAATCCCTACAAGTCACTCTCAGTGTATCAGATACAGATGGCCCACCAGACCAGAACCTCCCAGGAAAGCTTCCACCACTACCTCCTGAACGCACTGCTTAAATGCACTCTCCTTTCTCTCCTTCAGGTAACAGTGGAAGGTGGAAAGGTGTTTGTTACAGCAAAAAAGAAGGTACCGACCTTACCTGCTTTCTCTAAGCACAAGCAGCACCTCAGGCTCAGTACAGTTTTCAGCATTTCTCATATTCTTCTAGGATCTTGAAAGCAGTCGGAGGGTGAAGGACACAAGCAAGCGATGCCTTCTCAACCGGGACACGGTGTTGCTTCTAGGAGGAGGTCAGTGAAGTGGTCCATACTGTGTCTTCCACAGATATGCTGTGAACTGCCACTCTCTTCTCCAGGGAAGCCTTGCCTTCTTCCTCCTACTCCATAAGAGGGCTGAAATGAGCATCTTTCGTAGGTGTGGCTGCCTTGGTGTGTGCAGAGACACTTCGCCAAGAGGGCTTTACTGGCAGGATCATCATGGCTACCAAAGAGAAACACGTTCCTTATGACAAGGCCAAACTGAGCAAGGTTCGTATGTAGGAAAGGCAGGACTGTGCCTGGGTACCGTGTGTGGATCTGGGACATGGCCCACACTCAGGACCAGACTGAGCAATTGAGTGAGCAGTTCCAGCAAAGCAGAAGGGGTGCTGAGGTGCCCACAAGGAAAAGGGGTGTAATTTCCAGGTAACATCTCAATTCTTCCTCCCAGGAAGCCTTTGATCAGCGTCATAGAATGGGTTGGATTGGAAGGGTCCATGCATAATGAGTCCACCATAAGCTAATGGTTCCACCCCCTTTCACTGAGTTCTTCCCACTGGAGTCTGAGTTATGGGTTTTTCTGAGGGGGAACAAGGTGATGATGGGTTGGGGCACAGTGGGGAACTGTGATGTACTAATGCAAAATCTACCTCTTATGCAAACTCACTTTCCAGTAAACACTGCAAGGCTTTTGCTGGCTACAAGAAGTGAGCTGTTTCACTTTTCTCTTCCAGAACATGAACTTGAAGGCTGAGGACATCTACCTGAGGAAACCCGAATTCCTCGACGCTCGTTGCATAGAGCACTGGACAGAAAAAGAGGTACAGAAGCAGCTGACTCAGTCCTCCGTGGGTGCTCCTGCCCCTGCCATGGGGAGGAGATGCCCACACCTGCAGGCAGAGTGCTACAGTCACAGAAATTAGGGCTCTGCTGAAGTACATGCTTTATCCTCTGGGACAGCACTTCAAGATCAGTGCTAGGGATGGTGTTTGTGCCTTGGGTGTAGCGTCGATCCATGCTACCTATGGACAAAAGTGCCCATCACATGCAAAGTGGCTGAGCCTTGAAACCAATCCTCTGTACATCCCTGAGAGGAACATACTTGGTGCTGTCATAACCAGTGCTCCTAGAGCTCAGGACCTGTAGAAAGTGTGAGAGAGGGCCCCAGCATTCCTCATCTCATCTGAGTGTCCAGAAATAGGGCATGCAATCACAGACAAGCAGAATGGGTCGGTATGGCAGGACACCCATGGACCAGAAGCACATGTCTGATCTTTGCCTCATTTCTCCTGCAGGCAGTGTCGGTGGATTTCCAGAAGCAGAAGGTCCACTTCATGGATGGATCCTCACAAAAGTACAATCAGCTGCTCATTGCAACAGGCTGCCAGTGAGTGCACACAGCATTTGCTACACACCCAGTGTTAGACAGGACAAGATGGGCCAACACGGGGGTGTGGAGGTCTTCCAGAGGCACGAGAGGGAGGCAGTGGGAGGCAAGATAACAGGACAGGATGGAGATGACACAGTCAGGAGATTGCATGGGTTTGTGCTCCTACCTCATTCTATTTCCTTTTTGATCATGAGATGTATCTCCTCAGCTCCAGCTTCCTCAAAGTCCCAGGTGCAGACCTGCAGAACGTGTGCGTTCTCCACACCCCAGAAGACTCCAACAAGATCTCAGAGCTGGCAACTGGGAAGAAACTGGTGATCATAGGAGCTTCCTTCATAGGTAGCAGGCTGGAGGGGGTATCGTCACCAGTGACAGCCTTGAAATCCACTTCTTCTGCGTGTGCAGATTCACCATAGGCCCTCAGGAAAGGGATGTTTGTTCACTGCCTGGCTTGGTTCTTCCCTGAAGCCCTGTAGCTGATGTGGGTTACACAGCAAGCGTTCATCCCTTCCTCTGATAGCCAGAAGCTTTGAGAGCTATAAACAGTTTCTGGGGCTGGACAGAAGGAAATACCCTTTATGAAAAGGTCACTGTCCTTCAGAGGAACTGGACTTCCCAGAAGCATTGGGAAAGTGAGGGGACAAGGCTTGGAAAGGCACCTATTCTGTACACAATCAGGAGTGTTCTCTGCATTTCCTAATATCCAGGTCCAATAGTGCATGAGAACAAAGAATGAGTGAGCTAAATATTTCAGCCCAGAGATGCACAGAAGAGCAGCTAAGCCCTGGCACTGCATCAGATTTGTTCTCCTCACCTGGATGGGGAAGAGATTTCCAAGAAGGAGGGTGGGGGTTCATGTTTGCAGCAGCCTTACCTCGGGCATGCCTTTCCCTTGCAGGAATGGAGGTGGCTGCCTTCCTCTCAGACAAGGCTGGAGCCATCTCTGTGGTGGAAAAAAAGGAGTTCCCTTTCCAGCATGTGCTGGGTCCTCAGGTCGGAGGTGTTGCCATGAAGGTTAGGAAACCCTGGTGCTATTTTCTAGGGTGGGGAACATGTTATCCAAGCGGCCTCGTGATCTGCAACAGCCCAGGAAACGCAGCCCCTGCACTGAGTCCTAACCCTGCCTGCCCAGCCACCTTTCTCATACACAGCTCTCCGAAGGAGCTGTGCACAGGCACGGCTGCTCCCGACCTCCCTCACACACACATCACAGCCCCTGGCTCAGCTCCGTAGAATCCCTTGGTTGGAAAAGACCTTTTAGATCATTGAGTCCAACTACTGAACCAGATCCCTGAGCACCTCATCTGCCCATCTTTTAAACCCCTCCAGGGATGGTAAATCCTCCACTTCCCTGGGCAGCCTCTGCCAGTGCTTGACCACCCTTTGGGTGAAGAAATTTTTCCTGATGTCTAATCTGAACCTCCCCTGGTGCAACTTGAGGCCATCCCCAAGCCTTGCATCATCCCCAAGCCCTCCTTCACCCTAGATCCACCTCAGGCACCAGTCCTGACCTGAACAGCAGGGCAAAGCCAGGTTTCCAGGCATCACGTACCAGCCAGGGACAGAAATGCAACCTCCCTGCAGCCTGGATTAGCAGATGAGCTGTCTGCCTGGGTTTTGGCTGGGTACGGCTGTTTTTACAGCAGCACAGCCTGGAATTTCCTAGTGAATTCTCCAACCAGCTTCCTCTTCCTTTTCAGATGCTGGAAAATAAAGGGGTGAAGTTTCACATGAAAACAGAACTCTACGAGCTGAAAGGAAAGGATGGGAAGGTCAGTCATGCCAGGGGGATCTCAGAACTGCTAATTTTAGAGGAAAAAAACCCCAAACCAAGGTATAACTCGGTGCCTGCATCCAGGCTTTCCTCTCCTAAGTCTGGACCTTCACATTTCTTTTCACCAAGCACAACTCTGGGTGCAAAGGGCACCAATATATGTTCATATCTCAGGGACGACAGCATGATTTTCTTACACTCCTGGCAGCACACATTAGTTGGACAAGGTGGTCTCAACCTGAGGAAGAAAAAAAGACAGCAAAAAATGAGGCAGCAGGGAGGCTGCAGGAATTAGGACAGAGTTTTTAACCCGTTGTTAATGATTATTTCTTCCTTCCCAGGTCACAGAGGCTGTTCTTGCAGGTGGAGAGAAGCTACCTGCAGACGTGGTCGTGGTGGGAATAGGTAAGAGACCCCAGTTGGAAGGGAGGGCAGCTTTGGGAATGGGGAGAATAGGCAAGCCCAGAGCATTCCCAGGACACCAGCATGGACCAGTGCATTCCAAGGACACCATTCCTTACAGTCTTTTTCCCTCTCTGTGATGATCCAGTCCTTCCTCTTGGCCTCAAACACCTGTAGCAGGTCAGCCACCCACGAGCAAACGCTTGGCAGGAGGGCAGTGCTTACGCTCTCAGCCTGACTTTGGCCCTCTGGCTGAGCTCCGTAGGTCACTGCTGTGTTATCAGAGCATGCCTTGTTCCGGGCCCTGGTTTTATTGCCCCTGGGTTAGCTCAGCACCAGCCCAAGCACCGGTCACCGCTGCAACCTGCTCGGCTCCAAGGAGGCTGAACAGGCACCTTGGGCACATGCTTGCTGTAGGGCCAAAGCAAGGCTCCTGCCTTTGCAGAGCTCCACTGCACTGCCCTTGCTCCTCTCCTTGCAGGGGTGTCCCCAAACTCAGCCTTTCTGAAGGGCACCTCCATCACCAGAGACGACCGCGGTGCCATCCTGGTGGATCTGGTAAGCACAACGTGAGTGTCCCTGGTCAGTGCCCAGTCTGTTCCCTCCCATAATCACACTAATTTCTTTTTGTCCCGTTAGCACATGCGAACCAACATCCCAAATGTCTTTGCTGCGGGTGATGTGGCCTCCTTTCCAGTAGTGCTGCTCAACGGGGACCAGTCCAGCATCCATCACCAGCAGGTGGCTGAGGCCCATGGTGAGACAATGCAGCTGCCTCCCTTTCCAGTTCCAGCTCCCCGTGGAGATGGGCAGAAGGGTAACAAGAGGTGGGGGCACTTCTTGGAGGACCTATAAGAAACCTGGTTGTTCATCACAGGTCACATTGCTGCCTTAAACATGCTGAAGAGAGAGAAGCAGTTGCACACTGTCCCTTTCTTCTGGACCACAATGCTTGGGAAAAGCATCCGCTACGCAGGTAAGAGGAGGCAGAGAGCTGGGAATGGCCAAACAGCTTTCCAGCCTATCATCTGCTAATCCACCAGCTGGGGCTGGGGCTTGTAAGCACACAACGGTTGCAGAATTGACCTGAAGCAGCTTAAGTTTTGGCCTGGCTGCAATGGTGGGTTTGTGAACCTGGTTTCTGAGATCTGGGCATGCAGCTTACCCACATCTCTTGTTCTTTGCTGATCTTCAGTGGCTTAGAGGTCACAAAGGAGGAAGAATTTCCCTCTCCAAGCTAAGGAGAGGCTTGGGGTCGTGATGCAGTCCTGCATCTCTGGGTCAGTTCTGCTTGTCCAGGGTCTCCATGCCTGTTCTCCAGCCCTGCCCCAGCCAGGTGCTGTCCCCTCTGCCCCTGCTTGCAACAGCATTGAGGTGGGACGGGTGGCAGCTGCTCTACCAGGGCTCCCCAAGGGCTGTGATGCTCTCTCTTGCAGGTTGTGGAGAGGGATACACTGATACTGTTGTGAAGGGCAGCTTGGAGCAGCAGAAGTTCCTGATCTTTTACATCAGGTGGGTGAATCCATGCCCTGATGTGGCAGCACCCCAGGAACCGGGCATGTTTCTCTTCCTTACATCTTGCAGAGCTCCTGAAGAGGCTCCTCATCCCCCTCCCACAGCTGCACATTGCAGGCAGCTGCTGACTGTTGAACCAGCAGCAAGATGGTTTCAGAGCAAACCAAAGCAGGGCAGGGAAGGAGAAGAGCTTCACTGAAGACACCAGCTGGGCAGGGAGTCCGGGACACATCTCCTCTCCCTCTGCCTACTGCTCCAGGCTCAGTGCTCAGCTCCCAGAGTGCAGAAGCAGCCACCCTGCCCCAGCCTTCCGAACTCCAGCTGGCCTCTGCCCAGGGTGCCACTGGGATGCTGCCACGCTGAGCTGCATACACTGAAGAGATCCACCTTCTTCTGCTTTCCCTTTCAGGGATGGCTTCGTGACTGCAGCTGCCAGCCTGAACTGTGACCCTTTGGTGTCTCTGATTGCAGAAGTTTTATACTCAGGGAGACAAATCTCTAAAGAAGAGGCAGAGTAAGTGATGCCCTGACCAAGCTGGTGGGTGGCTCTGTTCCGTGCTCCCTGTGCCAGCAAAGACACAAAGTCGAGGTGATTTACTGCAAATCCTCAATGTACCTTTCATTTGCAGGGCCTACGACATCGGCAATGCCCCCTCACTGAGCCCCGTGTGTACCCTGCCCTGAGGGACACAGAGTTAACAGCTCCACATCCTCCTACCCTAGCACAGGAGAAATAAAACCATGAGCAAAGCTGAACCCAGCGCCTGCATTTTGTGTTTGCAGACAGCCCGTGGCTGTTCACTTGCATGCTGGGGCAAAGAGAAGCTTCTGGACAGGGATCTGTTGGGCTGGATAAGAGGGGGATGCTCGTGTCCTGGCGCTGAGCTGGCAGAAGCAGCTCCACGTTCACAGATCCACCAACCCCTCCTGCTCTGCTCTTGGCATGGAGCTTTCATTCAGCACACGGGTCACGCTGACCTTCTGCTATGCAAAAGCACATTTTCCCAGCAAGGGGAGCTGTGACCCAGGCAAGCTGCTCTCCCAGCTGCAAAGGAGATAATCTGTGAGCAGAAACTCACATAGAATACCCTACCCCTAAGGGCAGAGAGCTGCCATCCGACCTCTGAGCGAGCAGCGCCTGCTGACATTGCTACAGCCACCTCCAATATTGGATTTGCTGCCACAGTGAGCGCTTCCACCCCCTGACAGCAGCCAGCCTCCAGCAGAGAAATCCCAGCTCCGGTCGGTGTCCCCTCTCCTACTGCTTTCCTGCACTCTTTGATGCTTTGAGGAGGTGGCCGGATACTGTGGGAAACACAGCTGTGATGTTGGAGGGAAGAGTCACTGGATTTTTGCGAGGCAAGAGCGAGCAAGGCTGTGCTTTCTGCAGGAAATGCTGCTCTTACTCACCCGTCACATGGGGCTTTGCAGGAGGAAGGGTAAACCCCAGAGCTGGGTGAGCTCCCGCAGGGCTACTGAAATTTGTCAGCTTAAAATCCTTCTGCTTTTGCATCAAATGGGTGTCAGCCAGAGCCTGAGCCTGTTGGCTCAGCAGGTGAGGTCCTGCAATGCTGGGTTTATGTTAAACACACAAACCTGCATTCTGGCACTTTCCTCACGTATGAAAACTTGGCCTTAAAGGTGGGATTTTACATTTCCTGACATCAGGGCAAGTCTCTGCCCCAAAATAGCCACATCTTACCAGGCAGAGTTGGATCTCAGCAGAGCAGGTCATTCCATCACGACGACAGGAGGGAGCAGCAAATCCAAGGCACACGAGGGGGGCCAGAGCTCATAGCTCCCCTCCATACCACGAGTCAATAGTGCTGTGCATGGGATGGGGAGCACGGCCCAGGAGCTGCTTTTCCTTGCCCTCAGACAGCTTGCTATCACCCACCCACTACTTTGAGCCCCCTCGGTGCACTCCAGGACTCTGAGCACTGGGCAGGTACCAGTTGCTTGGTATGGACAAGGCAGCTGTGGTGGCAGAGACTGGCTCTGCCTCAAGCTGGAGGTGTTTGTCCCTGGCAACGTAAGAAGATTCGGCAGCCCTACTGTCTCCAGGTGACAGTGATCACGAAGAAACTCAGCTTCTTCCAGCCATTAGCAAGCAGGCACCAAGCAGAGCAGCTTTATAAAAGGATGGACCCCAGGATAACAGATTTGCTCTGCCTCTACCACTTAGTAGACACCAGGCCATTTTCTGCACATCACTGGGTGCCAAAATTTAGTAGCAGCCCTGGAGCCTGGACAGGAGACGCAGCTGAGGCTGTGCAGACTTGTTTCAGCCCAGGGCCATCCTCCAGCCTTTCCTCCCTGCCTGCATTTGGAGCTGGGACAAGCCGTGCTCTTCCTGGCCCGCCCCATGGAGCAGCAGCACTCAGAAGCTCCTCTGCTTCCCAGCCCCCAAGGCAGCCTGAGAGGTGGTAGTCTTGGCAGTGTCGTGGGAGAGACACCTGCAGGGGTCCAGAGTCTCCCAGGAGCGCTTCCTGGGTTCACACAGAGACATTTCACCCTGCACTAAACCATAGGAGACCTGTACAGCTCTCCTCTCACCCTGTGTTAGGCAGGGTCATCTCCATTCCTGGAGAGCAGCTTCCAAGTCTCCTTTGGGGCAGTCTTCTGCTCTGATCAACAGCGAGACAGAGCCCGGTTCACCTGGGCCCCTCTGAGCACTTCCAGCTCCAAACACCTGGAATCCTGGCACTGCCCCAGGACCAGTTGCAGTTGAGGCTGCCCAGCCTTGCGGGATGGCAGTTCCCAGAACACATGTCTGGAGCAGTGCGTGACTCGTCCCTGAGTCACCCACTCCACTCCCGGCTCCACCGTGCCCAGCCCTGACCCACACCAGGGCAAGCGTGGGTGTGGAGCCGGCCCTCTCCTCTGGCTCCATCCCACAGCCCGGTATGTTGCAGGACTAATCCTGCTCCTGAGCTCAGCGGCAGGTCAGTCCTGCGAGCTACACCCAGCCTCAAGTCACCTCTTTCACTTGGGACAAACCAAGAGGACCTGAACAACCAACCCTCCACGTAGGGACCCCAGCACAGCATCATCTAGGGGCGGATCTCTGGTGCTATGGCCCCCCACCCTGCAGGTTCAGGCAGCCCACGGGCAACAAACTTCCTAAAATCAAACTGTTGAGCAAAACAGAAAGTTTAATGCCTCTTTTGGTCTTCTCCAGTCATCTCAGCCACCCCACTGGTGGGGGGGGGGCCCCGCTTGACAGCCCAGGGCTGCCAGGCAATCCTCAGCCAAGGCGCTGTTTGGAGGTGGCAAGGAGACTTCTTCATCCCTGCTGAGCTCATCCTCAGCCCTCAAATCCACAGGATGCTGCAGTCTGGCTCATCCTGGTCCGGCTGGTATCCAAAATCCCGATGACGAGAAGAGAGTGGCTACATTCAACAGTTCTTCAACTGGCAGCTTTAGCTATTGAGAAGGACATAAAGCTTGCCACTGAAGAACTGGTGCTGGTTAGCCAGGAGCAGGGCAGCACGGCAGCACCTGGGAAAGAAACACACACATCAGAGCCAGGATTGAACCACACCGAGCTGAGCCCTCACCACAGCAGCCATTCCAGGCGGCAGAGTTGCTCCTCTCCTCCACCTCAAACCAAGTCCTGATCCACTGCCACACCCATCCCCTTAGGGCTGAGATCCTGCAGGATCACCCCCCTGTCACTGGGGATCCAGAGGCAGCTCCAACCTCGACTCTTTCCATCCCTCCCCTCTCCCAAAGCAGCTGGTGCGTCAGCTCCAGCACCTCCAGCCAGCCCTGAAAATGCGATGGGCAGGGAAATCAAGGCCATTTCTGCTGGAAAATAAAAGATAAGGCAACCTGCTACAACAGGGACCTCGGCCACAGCAGCAAGGCCGCCGCAGGTAGGGGTTAAGGCATTCCCTGGCTGCTCACCTCCGGCATCCGAGCTGGCAGGGTCCCACCTGGCTGGGGTCCAGCCACCGCCTGCCGGGGAAGACACTGTCAGGCGGCTGCTGCCAAGCCACCGGCAGGGGAATTTCGGGGAGTGCAGCCCTTTTTCCATGTCATTTTGTCAAAGGACGGCAGTGCTGGGGCCAGCACAGGACCTCGCTGCTTCCCCCTCCATGCAGAAAAAAACCCCCATCTTTTTCACATAATTCAGCACTTTGAGCACAGGGACTGAGTGCTGGGAATTCCCTGGGTGTCTGGCCTTACTTGGATGGAAAGATAGACTAGGGAACCCTCCCAGCCGGCCATCCCAGAGGCTGCTCGGCAGTATCCTCCCTCCAGCGTCAACCTGAGGGCCTCAGAGTTCCCGGTGGGCCTGAGGACGCTGGTGTGTCGGTGCGTGCTGTGGCAGGGGGCTGCTGCGAGGCTGCTGGTGTCGTGGCGGGTGGCTGAGGACACCAGTGTGCCAATGGGTGCCACAGTGGGGAGCTGCAGGGAGGCTGCCAGGGTCCCAGTGGGTGCTGTGATGGCATGGGGGGGCTGCAGGGAGGCCAGTGGGTACCGTTGCTGTGGCAGGGGCGGCAGGGTCACCGGTGTCCTGACAGATGCTATGGTGGGGGGCTGTGGGGAGGCTGCCTGGTGTCACAGTGGGTCCCATGGGGGGGGCTGCATCAATAGGTGCCATGATTACGGGCTGCAAGGAGGCCACCTGTATTGTGGTGGGGGGTTGTGGAGAGGCCTGTGGGTGCCAGTGTCATGGCACGGGGCTGCAGGGACATCGGTGGGTGCCAATGTCATGTTGGATGCTGCAGCAGGGGGTCGTGGTGGGCGCTAGTGTCTCGTTTGGTGCCATGGTGGGGGGCTGCAGAGATGCCAGCGGGTGCTGGTGTTGTGGCAGGTGCTGCAGTGGGGGGCTGTGGGAAGGCCGGTGGGTGCCAGTGTCCTGGTGGGTGCCATAGAAGGGGGCTGCGAGGACACCAGCGCGGTGGCTGGGGGCTGTGGGAGGCTGGTGGTATCCCAGCCAGTACCGAAGCAGGGGGGCTGCAGGGACACTGCTGGGTACCGGTGCCGTGGCGGGGGGCTGCGGGGGGGTAGCCGCCGGTGGCGGCGGGCCCGGCGGGGATGCCGAGCATTCCTGGCGTGCCGGGTACATCTGGTCCGGATCGCAGCCAGCGGGTCCCGGCCCTGCTCCACCCCCGCCGGCCCGTGAATCAGCACCCGCCGCTGAGCCACCAGCCCCGGGGGCTGACGCGGAGGGGCCCGCTGGGAGCAGTGCTCCCCCCTCCAGCCCCTCCCAGTACCGACAGCCCCCCCCCCCCCCCCGCCGCCCCAGGAACGGCCCCAGTGGAAGCTCGCCCCTCTATTAAACCCCACTGTGTCCCCCTCCCGGTTTAACCGAGTCACCCCCTCGGCTCTCCCCGCGGTAAAACCGACCCCCCGGGAACGGGGACAAGCCCCCATCCCCCCCGCTGCCGCCGCTTCCCGGTGGAGCCGGTCCCGCCGCTCCTCCCCGCCGTCCTCCGCCTCCGCCCGGGATGCTCCGGTCCGTGTTCGCGGCGGGGAGCGGCCCCGGGGCAAAGTCTGCCCCGCCCGGTGCGGGACTGAAGGTCACCCCCGCCCGCCGCAGGGCGGCCCCGCCCGCCGCACCGGGACCCCCTGCACCGACTGCCACGCCTCAGTGTCGGCTCCAACCACCCCACCTCACCATCACCAGAAGCGAAGCCGCCGAGCCTGGGCGGGCCAGCATCGAGCTGAGCCCCCGACACCGCCCTGCCCCGAGGAAAGGTGACCTTCCCCGGTGGGGCTACTGGGATGGCCAGTTAAAGGCTCGGTTGCCCGTGACGCGCGGCACGGTCAGACCCACCTGCCCGGCGCGGCTCAGCCCAGTACCGCCACTGCCGGTGCCCCCAGCCCCACCGTCGCCTCCCGGTGCCGCCGCTCCCCCCGCCGCGCCGGCTCCGTCTCGGATCAGCTGGCGGAGCGGTGACGCAGCCACCCACCGACCCCGCCCCGGCCAATCAGCGCCCGGCACG
>JAUMJL010001671.1:0-23643 GCA_033558185.1 Dromococcyx pavoninus
GGTCCCTCGGCCCATTTTTCGAGTTCCTCTGTTCATTTTTGGGGTCGTCAATCCATTTTTGGGTTCCTCACAGCATTTTTGGTTCCCTCAACACTTTTTTGGGTTCCTCACACCATTTTTCGTTCCCTCAATCCATTTTTAGAATCCTCACACCATTTTGGGGTTACTCAATCTTTTTTTGGGTTCCTCACACCATTTTTCATTCCCTCAATCCATTTTTGTGTTCCTCAGCTCATTTTTTGGTTCCTCAATCCATTTTTGGGTTCCTTAGTCCATTTTTAGGTCCCTCAGTTCAATTCTGGGTTTCTCAACCCATTTTTGGGTCTCTGAGCCCATATTTGGTTGCCTCAATCAATTTTTTGGTTCCTCACACCATTTTTCGTTCCCTCAATCCATTTTTGGTTCCCTCAGCCCATTTTTCAATTCCGCAATCCATTTTTTGATCCCTCAGCCCATTTTTGGTTTCCTCAATCCTTTTTTGGGTCTCTCAAACCATTTTTCTGTTCCTCAAACCATTTTTGGGTCCCTCAGTTCATTTTTCGGTTCTTCAATCTATTTTTGGGTTCCTCAGCCCATTTTTGGATCCTCTAATCCATTTTTTGATTTCTCAGCCTATTTTTGGTTCATTTGGCCCATTTTTTGTGTCTCTCAGTTCATTTTTAGGTCTCTCAATTCATTTTTGGGTCCCTCAGCCAATTTTTGTTTTCCTCAGACCAATTGTGGTTTCTTTAGTCCATTTCTGGTCCCTCAGTTCATTTTTGGGTTCTTCACACAATTTTTGGGTGCCTCTGTTCATTTTTGGGTCCATCAATCCATTTTTGGTTACTCAATCCTTTTTTGAGTTCCTCACACCAATTTTGGATTCCTCAACCCGATTTTGCCATCCTCAATCTATTTTTAGGCCCCTCAAACTAGTTTTGTGTTCCTCAATCCATTTTTGGGTTCCTCAGCCCATTTTTCGTTCCCTCAATCCATTTTTGGGTTCCTCAGCTCATTTTTCGTTTCCTCAATCCATTTTGGATCCCTCGGCCCATTTTTGGGTCCCTCAGTTCATTTTGGGTTCCTCAACCCATTTTTGGGTTCCTGAGCCCATATTTGGATGCCTCAATCTATTTTTGGGTTCCTCACACCCATTTTTCGTTCCCTCAATCCATTTTTGGTTCCCTCAGCCCATTTTTCAATTCCGCAATCCAGTTTTTGATCCTCAGCCCATTTTTGGTTTCCTCAATCCTTTTTTGGGTCCCTCAAACCATTTTTCGGTTCCTCACACCATTTTTTGTTCCCTCAATCCTTTTTTGGTTTCCTAAGCCCATTTTTGGGGTTTTTCAGTCAATTTTTGGGTCCCTCGGCCCATTTTTGGGTCCCTCAATCCATTTTTGGTTTCCTCACACCATTTTTCGTTCCCTCAATCCTTTTTTGGTTTTCTCACAGCATTTTTCGTTTCTGCAATCCTTTTTTAGGTTCCTCAAATAATTTTTGGGTCCCTCAATCCATTTTTGGGTTTCTCAGCCCTATTTTGGGTTCCTCAATCCATTTTTGAGTTCCTCGGCCCATTTTTGGTTCCTCAGTTCATTTTTGGGTTCCTCAATCCATTTTTTGGCTTACTCAGACCATTTCTGGTTCATTCGGTGCATTTTTGGGTTCCTCAATCCATTCTTGGGTCTCTCAGCCAATTTTTGTGTCTCTCAATACATTTTTGGGTTCCTCAGACCATTTGAGGTTTCTTTAGACAATATTTGGGTTCCTTAGTCCATTTTTAGATCCCTCAGTTCATTTTTGGGTTCCTCGACGCATTTTTGGGTTCCTGAGCCCATATTTGGATGTCTCCATCCATTTTTGTGTTCCTCACACCATTTTTCATTCCCTCAATCCATTTCTGGTTCCCTCAGCCCATTTTTCAATTCCGTAATACATTTTTTGATCCCTCAGCCCATTTTTGGTTTCCTCAATCCTTTTTTGGGTCCCTCAAACCATTTTTCGGTTTCTCAATCCATTCTTGGTTCCCTCAATCCTTTTTTGGGTTCCTCAAACCACTTTTGGGTTCCTCACACCATTTTTGGTTACCTCCATCCATTTTTGGGTTCCTCAGCCCATTTTTTGATCTTCTAATGTTTTTTTTTTACTTTCTCAGCATATTTTTGTTTCATTTGGCCCATTTTTTGTGTCCCTCAGTTCATTTTTAGGTCTCTCAATTCATTTTTGGGTCCCTCAGCCAATTTCTCATTTCCTCAGACCATTTGTGGTTTCTTTAGTCCATCTTTGTGTCCCTCGGCCCATTTTTAGAACACTCAGTTCATTCCTGGCTTCCTCAAAATATTTTTTGTGTCCCTCGGCCCATTTTTCGGTCCCTCGGTTCATTTTTGTGTTCTTCAATCCTTTTTTGGGTTCCTCAATCCATTTTTGGGTTCCTCAATCCATTTGTGGGTTCCTCACTGCATTTTTGGGTTCCTCAACCCAATTTTGCCTTCCTCAACCCAATTTTGCCTTCCTCAATCTATTTTAAGGTCCCTCAATCTATTTTTGTGTTCCTCAAACCATTTTTGGGTCCCTCGGCCCATTTTTCGGTGCCTCTGTTCATTTTTGGGGTCGTCAATCCATTTTTGGGTTCCTCACAGCATTTTTGGTTCCCTCAACACTTTTTTGGGTTCCTCACACCATTTTTCGTTCCCTCAATCCATTTTTAGAATCCTCACACCATTTTGGGGTTACTCAATCTTTTTTTGGGTTCCTCACACCATTTTTCATTCCCTCAATCCATTTTTGTGTTCCTCAGCTCATTTTTTGGTTCCTCAATCCATTTTTGGGTTCCTTAGTCCATTTTTAGGTCCCTCAGTTCAATTCTGGGTTTCTCAACCCATTTTTGGGTCTCTGAGCCCATATTTGGTTGCCTCAATCAATTTTTTGGTTCCTCACACCATTTTTCGTTCCCTCAATCCATTTTTGGTTCCCTCAGCCCATTTTTCAATTCCGCAATCCATTTTTTGATCCCTCAGCCCATTTTTGGTTTCCTCAATCCTTTTTTGGGTCTCTCAAACCATTTTTCTGTTCCTCAAACCATTTTTGGGTCCCTCAGTTCATTTTTCGGTTCTTCAATCTATTTTTGGGTTCCTCAGCCCATTTTTGGATCCTCTAATCCATTTTTTGATTTCTCAGCCTATTTTTGGTTCATTTGGCCCATTTTTTGTGTCTCTCAGTTCATTTTTAGGTCTCTCAATTCATTTTTGGGTCCCTCAGCCAATTTTTGTTTTCCTCAGACCAATTGTGGTTTCTTTAGTCCATTTCTGGTCCCTCAGTTCATTTTTGGGTTCTTCACACAATTTTTGGGTGCCTCTGTTCATTTTTGGGTCCATCAATCCATTTTTGGTTACTCAATCCTTTTTTGAGTTCCTCACACCAATTTTGGATTCCTCAACCCGATTTTGCCATCCTCAATCTATTTTTAGGCCCCTCAAACTAGTTTTGTGTTCCTCAATCCATTTTTGGGTTCCTCAGCCCATTTTTCGTTCCCTCAATCCATTTTTGGGTTCCTCAGCTCATTTTTCGTTTCCTCAATCCATTTTTGGATCCCTCGGCCCATTTTTGGGTCCCTCAGTTCATTTTGGGTTCCTCAACCCATTTTTGGGTTCCTGAGCCCATATTTGGATGCCTCAATCTATTTTTGGGTTCCTCACACCATTTTTCGTTCCCTCAATCCATTTTTGGTTCCCTCAGCCCATTTTTCAATTCCGCAATCCAGTTTTTGATCCCTCAGCCCATTTTTGGTTTCCTCAATCCTTTTTTGGGTCCCTCAAACCATTTTTCGGTTCCTCACACCATTTTTTGTTCCCTCAATCCTTTTTTGGTTTCCTAAGCCCATTTTTGGGGTTTTTCAGTCAATTTTTGGGTCCCTCGGCCCATTTTTGGGTCCCTCAATCCATTTTTGGTTTCCTCACACCATTTTTCGTTCCCTCAATCCTTTTTTGGTTTTCTCACAGCATTTTTCGTTTCTGCAATCCTTTTTTAGGTTCCTCAAATCATTTTTGGGTCCCTCAATCCATTTTTGGGTTTCTCAGCCCTATTTTGGGTTCCTCAATCCATTTTTGAGTTCCTCGGCCCATTTTTGGTTCCTCAGTTCATTTTTGGGTTCCTCAATCCATTTTTTGGCTTACTCAGACCATTTCTGGTTCATTCGGTGCATTTTTGGGTTCCTCAATCCATTCTTGGGTCTCTCAGCCAATTTTTGTGTCTCTCAATACATTTTTGGGTTCCTCAGACCATTTGAGGTTTCTTTAGACAATATTTGGGTTCCTTAGTCCATTTTTAGATCCCTCAGTTCATTTTTGGGTTCCTCGACGCATTTTTGGGTTCCTGAGCCCATATTTGGATGTCTCCATCCATTTTTGTGTTCCTCACACCATTTTTCATTCCCTCAATCCATTTCTGGTTCCCTCAGCCCATTTTTCAATTCCGTAATACATTTTTTGATCCCTCAGCCCATTTTTGGTTTCCTCAATCCTTTTTTGGGTCCCTCAAACCATTTTTCGGTTTCTCAATCCATTCTTGGTTCCCTCAATCCTTTTTTGGGTTCCTCAAACCACTTTTGGGTTCCTCACACCATTTTTGGTTACCTCCATCCATTTTTGGGTTCCTCAGCCCATTTTTTGATCTTCTAATGTTTTTTTTTTACTTTCTCAGCATATTTTTGTTTCATTTGGCCCATTTTTTGTGTCCCTCAGTTCATTTTTAGGTCTCTCAATTCATTTTTGGGTCCCTCAGCCAATTTCTCATTTCCTCAGACCATTTGTGGTTTCTTTAGTCCATCTTTGTGTCCCTCGGCCCATTTTTAGAACACTCAGTTCATTCCTGGGTTCCTCAAAATATTTTTTGTGTCCCTCGGCCCATTTTTCGGTCCCTCGGTTCATTTTTGTGTTCTTCAATCCTTTTTTGGGTTCCTCAATCCATTTTTGGGTTCCTCAATCCATTTGTGGGTTCCTCACTGCATTTTTGGGTTCCTCAACCCAATTTTGCCTTCCTCAACCCAATTTTGCCTTCCTCAATCTATTTTAAGGTCCCTCAATCTATTTTTGTGTTCCTCAAACCATTTTTGGGTCCCTCGGCCCATTTTTCGGTGCCTCTGTTCATTTTTGGGGTCGTCAATCCATTTTTGGGTTCCTCACAGCATTTTTGGTTCCCTCAACACTTTTTTGGGTTCCTCACACCATTTTTCGTTCCCTCAATCCATTTTTAGAATCCTCACACCATTTTGGGGTTACTCAATCTTTTTTTGGGTTCCTCACACCATTTTTCATTCCCTCAATCCATTTTTGTGTTCCTCAGCTCATTTTTTGGTTCCTCAATCCATTTTTGGGTTCCTTAGTCCATTTTTAGGTCCCTCAGTTCAATTCTGGGTTTCTCAACCCATTTTTGGGTCTCTGAGCCCATATTTGGTTGCCTCAATCAATTTTTTGGTTCCTCACACCATTTTTCGTTCCCTCAATCCATTTTTGGTTCCCTCAGCCCATTTTTCAATTCCGCAATCCATTTTTTGATCCCTCAGCCCATTTTTGGTTTCCTCAATCCTTTTTTGGGTCTCTCAAACCATTTTTCTGTTCCTCAAACCATTTTTGGGTCCCTCAGTTCATTTTTCGGTTCTTCAATCTATTTTTGGGTTCCTCAGCCCATTTTTGGATCCTCTAATCCATTTTTTGATTTCTCAGCCTATTTTTGGTTCATTTGGCCCATTTTTTGTGTCTCTCAGTTCATTTTTAGGTCTCTCAATTCATTTTTGGGTCCCTCAGGCAATTTTTGTTTTCCTCAGACCAATTGTGGTTTCTTTAGTCCATTTCTGGTCCCTCAGTTCATTTTTGGGTTCTTCACACAATTTTTGGGTGCCTCTGTTCATTTTTGGGTCCATCAATCCATTTTTGGTTACTCAATCCTTTTTTGAGTTCCTCACACCAATTTTGGATTCCTCAACCCGATTTTGCCATCCTCAATCTATTTTTAGGCCCCTCAAACTAGTTTTGTGTTCCTCAATCCATTTTTGGGTTCCTCAGCCCATTTTTCGTTCCCTCAATCCATTTTTGGGTTCCTCAGCTCATTTTTCGTTTCCTCAATCCATTTTTGGATCCCTCGGCCCATTTTTGGGTCCCTCAGTTCATTTTGGGTTCCTCAACCCATTTTTGGGTTCCTGAGCCCATATTTGGATGCCTCAATCTATTTTTGGGTTCCTCACACCATTTTTCGTTCCCTCAATCCATTTTTGGTTCCCTCAGCCCATTTTTCAATTCCGCAATCCAGTTTTTGATCCCTCAGCCCATTTTTGGTTTCCTCAATCCTTTTTTGGGTCCCTCAAACCATTTTTCGGTTCCTCACACCATTTTTTGTTCCCTCAATCCTTTTTTGGTTTCCTAAGCCCATTTTTGGGGTTTTTCAGTCAATTTTTGGGTCCCTCGGCCCATTTTTGGGTCCCTCAATCCATTTTTGGTTTCCTCACACCATTTTTCGTTCCCTCAATCCTTTTTTGGTTTTCTCACAGCATTTTTCGTTTCTGCAATCCTTTTTTAGGTTCCTCAAATCATTTTTGGGTCCCTCAATCCATTTTTGGGTTTCTCAGCCCTATTTTGGGTTCCTCAATCCATTTTTGAGTTCCTCGGCCCATTTTTGGTTCCTCAGTTCATTTTTGGGTTCCTCAATCCATTTTTTGGCTTACTCAGACCATTTCTGGTTCATTCGGTGCATTTTTGGGTTCCTCAATCCATTCTTGGGTCTCTCAGCCAATTTTTGTGTCTCTCAATACATTTTTGGGTTCCTCAGACCATTTGAGGTTTCTTTAGACAATATTTGGGTTCCTTAGTCCATTTTTAGATCCCTCAGTTCATTTTTGGGTTCCTCGACGCATTTTTGGGTTCCTGAGCCCATATTTGGATGTCTCCATCCATTTTTGTGTTCCTCACACCATTTTTCATTCCCTCAATCCATTTCTGGTTCCCTCAGCCCATTTTTCAATTCCGTAATACATTTTTTGATCCCTCAGCCCATTTTTGGTTTCCTCAATCCTTTTTTGGGTCCCTCAAACCATTTTTCGGTTTCTCAATCCATTCTTGGTTCCCTCAATCCTTTTTTGGGTTCCTCAAACCACTTTTGGGTTCCTCACACCATTTTTGGTTACCTCCATCCATTTTTGGGTTCCTCAGCCCATTTTTTGATCTTCTAATGTTTTTTTTTTACTTTCTCAGCATATTTTTGTTTCATTTGGCCCATTTTTTGTGTCCCTCAGTTCATTTTTAGGTCTCTCAATTCATTTTTGGGTCCCTCAGCCAATTTCTCATTTCCTCAGACCATTTGTGGTTTCTTTAGTCCATCTTTGTGTCCCTCGGCCCATTTTTAGAACACTCAGTTCATTCCTGGCTTCCTCAAAATATTTTTTGTGTCCCTCGGCCCATTTTTCGGTCCCTCGGTTCATTTTTGGGTTCTTCAATCCTTTTTTGGGTTCCTCAATCCATTTTTGGGTTCCTCAATCCATTTGTGGGTTCCTCACTGCATTTTTGGGTTCCTCAACCCAATTTTGCCTTCCTCAACCCAATTTTGCCTTCCTCAATCTATTTTAAGGTCCCTCAATCTATTTTTGTGTTCCTCAAACCATTTTTGGGTCCCTCGGCCCATTTTTCGGTGCCTCTGTTCATTTTTGGGGTCGTCAATCCATTTTTGGGTTCCTCACAGCATTTTTGGTTCCCTCAATACTTTTTTGGGTTCCTCACACCATTTTTCGTTCCCTCAATCCTTTTTTAGAATCCTCACACCATTTTGGGGTTACTCAATCTTTTTTTGGGTTCCTCACACCATTTTTCATTCCCTCAATCCATTTTTGTGTTCCTCAGCTCATTTTTTGGTTCCTCAATCCATTTTTGGGTTCCTTAGTCCATTTTTAGGTCCCTCAGTTCAATTCTGGGTTTCTCAACCCATTTTTGGGTCTCTGAGCCCATATTTGGTTGCCTCAATCAATTTTTTGGTTCCTCACACCATTTTTCGTTCCCTCAATCCATTTTTGGTTCCCTCAGCCCATTTTTCAATTCCGCAATCCATTTTTTGATCCCTCAGCCCATTTTTGGTTTCCTCAATCCTTTTTTGGGTCTCTCAAACCATTTTTCTGTTCCTCAAACCATTTTTGGGTCCCTCAGTTCATTTTTCGGTTCTTCAATCTATTTTTGGGTTCCTCAGCCCATTTTTGGATCCTCTAATCCATTTTTTGATTTCTCAGCCTATTTTTGGTTCATTTGGCCCATTTTTTGTGTCTCTCAGTTCATTTTTAGGTCTCTCAATTCATTTTTGGGTTCCTCAGGCAATTTTTGTTTTCCTCAGACCAATTGTGGTTTCTTTAGTCCATTTCTGGTCCCTCAGTTCATTTTTGGGTTCTTCACACAATTTTTGGGTGCCTCTGTTCATTTTTGGGTCCATCAATCCATTTTTGGTTACTCAATCCTTTTTTGAGTTCCTCACACCAATTTTGGATTCCTCAACCCGATTTTGCCATCCTCAATCTATTTTTAGGCCCCTCAAACTAGTTTTGTGTTCCTCAATCCATTTTTGGGTTCCTCAGCCCATTTTTCGTTCCCTCAATCCATTTTTGGGTTCCTCAGCTCATTTTTCGTTTCCTCAATCCATTTTTGGATCCCTCGGCCCATTTTTGGGTCCCTCAGTTCATTTTGGGTTCCTCAACCCATTTTTGGGTTCCTGAGCCCATATTTGGATGCCTCAATCTATTTTTGGGTTCCTCACACCATTTTTCGTTCCCTCAATCCATTTTTGGTTCCCTCAGCCCATTTTTCAATTCCGCAATCCAGTTTTTGATCCCTCAGCCCATTTTTGGTTTCCTCAATCCTTTTTTGGGTCCCTCAAACCATTTTTCGGTTCCTCACACCATTTTTTGTTCCCTCAATCCTTTTTTGGTTTCCTAAGCCCATTTTTTGGGTTTTTCAGTCAATTTTTGGGTCCCTCGGCCCATTTTTGGGTCCCTCAATCCATTTTTGGTTTCCTCACACCATTTTTCGTTCCCTCAATCCTTTTTTGGTTTTCTCACAGCATTTTTCGTTTCTGCAATCCTTTTTTAGGTTCCTCAAATCATTTTTGGGTCCCTCAATCCATTTTTGGGTTTCTCAGCCCTATTTTGGGTTCCTCAATCCATTTTTGAGTTCCTCGGCCCATGTTTGGTTCCTCAGTTCATTTTTGGGTTCCTCAATCCATTTTTTGGCTTACTCAGACCATTTCTGGTTCATTCGGTGCATTTTTGGGTTCCTCAATCCATTCTTGGGTCTCTCAGCCAATTTTTGTGTCTCTCAATACATTTTTGGGTTCCTCAGACCATTTGAGGTTTCTTTAGACAATATTTGGGTTCCTTAGTCCATTTTTAGATCCCTCAGTTCATTTTTGGGTTCCTCGACGCATTTTTGGGTTCCTGAGCCCATATTTGGATGTCTCCATCCATTTTTGTGTTCCTCACACCATTTTTCATTCCCTCAATCCACTTCTGGTTCCCTCAGCCCATTTTTCAATTCCGTAATACATTTTTTGATCCCTCAGCCCATTTTTGGTTTCCTCAATCCTTTTTTGGGTCCCTCAAACCATTTTTCGGTTTCTCAATCCATTCTTGGTTTCCTCAATCCTTTTTTGGGTTCCTCAAACCACTTTTGGGTTCCTCACACCATTTTTGGTTACCTCCATCCATTTTTGGGTTCCTCAGCCCATTTTTTGATCTTCTAATGTTTTTTTTTTACTTTCTCAGCATATTTTTGTTTCATTTGGCCCATTTTTTGTGTCCCTCAGTTCATTTTTAGGTCTCTCAATTCATTTTTGGGTCCCTCAGCCAATTTCTCATTTCCTCAGACCATTTGTGGTTTCTTTAGTCCATCTTTGTGTCCCTCGGCCCATTTTTAGAACACTCAGTTCATTCCTGGCTTCCTCAAAATATTTTTTGTGTCCCTCGGCCCATTTTTCGGTCCCTCGGTTCATTTTTGGGTTCTTCAATCCTTTTTTGGGTTCCTCAATCCATTTTTGGGTTCCTCAATCCATTTGTGGGTTCCTCACTGCATTTTTGGGTTCCTCAACCCAATTTTGCCTTCCTCAACCCAATTTTGCCTTCCTCAATCTATTTTAAGGTCCCTCAATCTATTTTTGTGTTCCTCAAACCATTTTTGGGTCCCTCGGCCCATTTTTCGGTGCCTCTGTTCATTTTTGGGGTCGTCAATCCATTTTCGGGTTCCTCACAGCATTTTTGGTTCCCTCAATACTTTTTTGGGTTCCTCACACCATTTTTCGTTCCCTCAATCCTTTTTTAGAATCCTCACACCATTTTGGGGTTACTCAATCTTTTTTTGGGTTCCTCACACCATTTTTCATTCCCTCAATCCATTTTTGTGTTCCTCAGCTCATTTTTTGGTTCCTCAATCCATTTTTGGGTTCCTTAGTCCATTTTTAGGTCCCTCAGTTCAATTCTGGGTTTCTCAACCCATTTTTGGGTCTCTGAGCCCATATTTGGTTGCCTCAATCAATTTTTTGGTTCCTCACACCATTTTTCGTTCCCTCAATCCATTTTTGGTTCCCTCAGCCCATTTTTCAATTCCGCAATCCATTTTTTGATCCCTCAGCCCATTTTTGGTTTCCTCAATCCTTTTTTGGGTCTCTCAAACCATTTTTCTGTTCCTCAAACCATTTTTGGGTCCCTCAGTTCATTTTTCGGTTCTTCAATCTATTTTTGGGTTCCTCAGCCCATTTTTGGATCCTCTAATCCATTTTTTGATTTCTCAGCCTATTTTTGGTTCATTTGGCCCATTTTTTGTGTCTCTCAGTTCATTTTTAGGTCTCTCAATTCATTTTTGGGTCCCTCAGGCAATTTTTGTTTTCCTCAGACCAATTGTGGTTTCTTTAGTCCATTTCTGGTCCCTCAGTTCATTTTTGGGTTCTTCACACAATTTTTGGGTGCCTCTGTTCATTTTTGGGTCCATCAATCCATTTTTGGTTACTCAATCCTTTTTTGAGTTCCTCACACCAATTTTGGATTCCTCAACCCGATTTTGCCATCCTCAATCTATTTTTAGGCCCCTCAAACTAGTTTTGTGTTCCTCAATCCATTTTTGGGTTCCTCAGCCCATTTTTCGTTCCCTCAATCCATTTTTGGGTTCCTCAGCTCATTTTTCGTTTCCTCAATCCATTTTTGGATCCCTCGGCCCATTTTTGGGTCCCTCAGTTCATTTTGGGTTCCTCAACCCATTTTTGGGTTCCTGAGCCCATATTTGGATGCCTCAATCTATTTTTGGGTTCCTCACACCATTTTTCGTTCCCTCAATCCATTTTTGGTTCCCTCAGCCCATTTTTCAATTCCGCAATCCAGTTTTTGATCCCTCAGCCCATTTTTGGTTTCCTCAATCCTTTTTTGGGTCCCTCAAACCATTTTTCGGTTCCTCACACCATTTTTTGTTCCCTCAATCCTTTTTTGGTTTCCTAAGCCCATTTTTGGGGTTTTTCAGTCAATTTTTGGGTCCCTCGGCCCATTTTTGGGTCCCTCAATCCATTTTTGGTTTCCTCACACCATTTTTCGTTCCCTCAATCCTTTTTTGGTTTTCTCACAGCATTTTTCGTTTCTGCAATCCTTTTTTAGGTTCCTCAAATCATTTTTGGGTCCCTCAATCCATTTTTGGGTTTCTCAGCCCTATTTTGGGTTCCTCAATCCATTTTTGAGTTCCTCGGCCCATTTTTGGTTCCTCAGTTCATTTTTGGGTTCCTCAATCCATTTTTTGGCTTACTCAGACCATTTCTGGTTCATTCGGTGCATTTTTGGGTTCCTCAATCCATTCTTGGGTCTCTCAGCCAATTTTTGTGTCTCTCAATACATTTTTGGGTTCCTCAGACCATTTGAGGTTTCTTTAGACAATATTTGGGTTCCTTAGTCCATTTTTAGATCCCTCAGTTCATTTTTGGGTTCCTCGACGCATTTTTGGGTTCCTGAGCCCATATTTGGATGTCTCCATCCATTTTTGTGTTCCTCACACCATTTTTCATTCCCTCAATCCATTTCTGGTTCCCTCAGCCCATTTTTCAATTCCGTAATACATTTTTTGATCCCTCAGCCCATTTTTGGTTTCCTCAATCCTTTTTTGGGTCCCTCAAACCATTTTTCGGTTTCTCAATCCATTCTTGGTTCCCTCAATCCTTTTTTGGGTTCCTCAAACCACTTTTGGGTTCCTCACACCATTTTTGGTTACCTCCATCCATTTTTGGGTTCCTCAGCCCATTTTTTGATCTTCTAATTTTTTTTTTTACTTTCTCAGCATATTTTTGTTTCATTTGGCCCATTTTTTGTGTCCCTCAGTTCATTTTTAGGTCTCTCAATTCATTTTTGGGTCCCTCAGCCAATTTCTCATTTCCTCAGACCATTTGTGGTTTCTTTAGTCCATCTTTGTGTCCCTCGGCCCATTTTTAGAACACTCAGTTCATTCCTGGGTTCCTCAAAATATTTTTTGGGTCCCTCGGCCCATTTTTCGGTCCCTCGGTTCATTTTTGTGTTCTTCAATCCTTTTTTGGGTTCCTCAATCCATTTTTGGGTTCCTCAATCCATTTGTGGTTCCTCACTGCATTTTTGGGTTCCTCAACCCAATTTTGCCTTCCTCAACCCAATTTTGCCTTCCTCAATCTATTTTAAGGTCCCTCAATCTATTTTTGTGTTCCTCAAACCATTTTTGGGTCCCTCGGCCCATTTTTCGGTGCCTCTGTTCATTTTTGGGGTCGTCAATCCATTTTTGGGTTCCTCACAGCATTTTTGGTTCCCTCAACACTTTTTTGGGTTCCTCACACCATTTTTCGTTCCCTCAATCCATTTTTAGAATCCTCACACCATTTTGGGGTTACTCAATCTTTTTTTGGGTTCCTCACACCATTTTTCATTCCCTCAATCCATTTTTGTGTTCCTCAGCTCATTTTTTGGTTCCTCAATCCATTTTTGGGTTCCTTAGTCCATTTTTAGGTCCCTCAGTTCAATTCTGGGTTTCTCAACCCATTTTTGGGTCTCTGAGCCCATATTTGGTTGCCTCAATCAATTTTTTGGTTCCTCACACCATTTTTCGTTCCCTCAATCCATTTTTGGTTCCCTCAGCCCATTTTTCAATTCCGCAATCCATTTTTTGATCCCTCAGCCCATTTTTGGTTTCCTCAATCCTTTTTTGGGTCTCTCAAACCATTTTTCTGTTCCTCAAACCATTTTTGGGTCCCTCAGTTCATTTTTCGGTTCTTCAATCTATTTTTGGGTTCCTCAGCCCATTTTTGGATCCTCTAATCCATTTTTTGATTTCTCAGCCTATTTTTGGTTCATTTGGCCCATTTTTTGTGTCTCTCAGTTCATTTTTAGGTCTCTCAATTCATTTTTGGGTCCCTCAGCCAATTTTTGTTTTCCTCAGACCAATTGTGGTTTCTTTAGTCCATTTCTGGTCCCTCAGTTCATTTTTGGGTTCTTCACACAATTTTTGGGTGCCTCTGTTCATTTTGGGGTCCATCAATCCATTTTTGGTTACTCAATCCTTTTTTGAGTTCCTCACACCAGTTTTGGATTCCTCAACCCGATTTTGCCATCCTCAATCTATTTTTAGGCCCCTCAAACTAGTTTTGTGTTCCTCAATCCATTTTTGGGTTCCTCAGCCCATTTTTCGTTCCCTCAATCCATTTTTGGGTTCCTCAGCTCATTTTTCGTTTCCTCAATCCATTTTTGGATCCCTCGGCCCATTTTTGGGTCCCTCAGTTCATTTTGGGTTCCTCAACCCATTTTTGGGTTCCTGAGCCCATATTTGGATGCCTCAATCTATTTTTGGGTTCCTCACACCATTTTTCGTTCCCTCAATCCATTTTTGGTTCCCTCAGCCCATTTTTCAATTCCGCAATCCAGTTTTTGATCCCTCAGCCCATTTTTGGTTTCCTCAATCCTTTTTTGGGTCCCTCAAACCATTTTTCGGTTCCTCACACCATTTTTTGTTCCCTCAATCCTTTTTTGGTTTCCTAAGCCCATTTTTTGGGTTTTTCAGTCAATTTTTGGGTCCCTCGGCCCATTTTTGGGTCCCTCAATCCATTTTTGGTTTCCTCACACCATTTTTCGTTCCCTCAATCCTTATTTGGTTTTCTCACAGCATTTTTCGTTTCTGCAATCCTTTTTTAGGTTCCTCAAATCATTTCTGGGTCCCTCAATTCATTTTTGGGTTTCTCAGCCCTATTTTGGGTTCCTCAATCCATTTTTTGGCTTACTCAGACCATTTCTGGTTCATTCGGTGCATTTTTGGGTTCCTCAATCCATTCTTGGGTCTCTCAGCCAATTTTTGTGTCTCTCAATACATTTTTGGGTTTTCAGACCATTTGAGGTTTCTTTAGACAATATTTGGGTTCCTTAGTCCATTTTTAGATCCCTCAGTTCATTTTTGGGTTCCTCGACGCATTTTTGGGTTCCTGAGCCCATATTTGGATGTCTCCATCCATTTTTGTGTTCCTCACACCATTTTTCATTCCCTCAATCCATTTCTGGTTCCCTCAGCCCATTTTTCAATTCCGTAATACATTTTTTGATCCCTCAGCCCATTTTTGGTTTCCTCAATCCTTTTTTGGGTCCCTCAAACCATTTTTCGGTTTCTCAATCCATTCTTGGTTCCCTCAATCCTTTTTTGGGTTCCTCAAACCACTTTTGGGTTCCTCACACCATTTTTGGTTACCTCCATCCATTTTTGGGTTCCTCAGCCCATTTTTTGATCTTCTAATTTTTTTTTTACTTTCTCAGCATATTTTTGTTTCATTTGGCCCATTTTTTGTGTCCCTCAGTTCATTTTTAGGTCTCTCAATTCATTTTTGGGTCCCTCAGCCAATTTCTCATTTCCTCAGACCATTTGTGGTTTCTTTAGTCCATCTTTGTGTCCCTCGGCCCATTTTTAGAACACTCAGTTCATTCCTGGGTTCCTCAAAATATTTTTTGGGTCCCTCGGCCCATTTTTCGGTCCCTCGGTTCATTTTTGTGTTCTTCAATCCTTTTTTGGGTTCCTCAATCCATTTTTGGGTTCCTCAATCCATTTGTGGGTTCCTCACTGCATTTTTGGGTTCCTCAACCCAATTTTGCCTTCCTCAACCCAATTTTGCCTTCCTCAATCTATTTTAAGGTCCCTCAATCTATTTTTGTGTTCCTCAAACCATTTTTGGGTCCCTCGGCCCATTTTTCGGTGCCTCTGTTCATTTTTGGGGTCGTCAATCCATTTTTGGGTTCCTCACAGCATTTTTGGTTCCCTCAATACTTTTTTGGGTTCCTCACACCATTTTTCGTTCCCTCAATCCTTTTTTAGAATCCTCACACCATTTTGGGGTTACTCAATCTTTTTTTGGGTTCCTCACACCATTTTTCATTCCCTCAATCCATTTTTGTGTTCCTCAGCTCATTTTTTGGTTCCTCAATCCATTTTTGGGTTCCTTAGTCCATTTTTAGGTCCCTCAGTTCAATTCTGGGTTTCTCAACCCATTTTTGGGTCTCTGAGCCCATATTTGGTTGCCTCAATCAATTTTTTGGTTCCTCACACCATTTTTCGTTCCCTCAATCCATTTTTGGTTCCCTCAGCCCATTTTTCAATTCCGCAATCCATTTTTTGATCCCTCAGCCCATTTTTGGTTTCCTCAATCCTTTTTTGGGTCTCTCAAACCATTTTTCTGTTCCTCAAACCATTTTTGTGTCCCTCAGTTCATTTTTCGGTTCTTCAATCTATTTTTGGGTTCCTCAGCCCATTTTTGGATCCTCTAATCCATTTTTTGATTTCTCAGCCTATTTTTGGTTCATTTGGCCCATTTTTTGTGTCTCTCAGTTCATTTTTAGGTCTCTCAATTCATTTTTGGGTCCCTCAGGCAATTTTTGTTTTCCTCAGACCAATTGTGGTTTCTTTAGTCCATTTCTGGTCCCTCAGTTCATTTTTGGGTTCTTCACACAATTTTTGGGTGCCTCTGTTCATTTTTGGGTCCATCAATCCATTTTTGGTTACTCAATCCTTTTTTGAGTTCCTCACACCAATTTTGGATTCCTCAACCCGATTTTGCCATCCTCAATCTATTTTTAGGCCCCTCAAACTAGTTTTGTGTTCCTCAATCCATTTTTGGGTTCCTCAGCCCATTTTTCGTTCCCTCAATCCATTTTTGGGTTCCTCAGCTCATTTTTCGTTTCCTCAATCCATTTTTGGATCCCTCGGCCCATTTTTGGGTCCCTCAGTTCATTTTGGGTTCCTCAACCCATTTTTGGGTTCCTGAGCCCATATTTGGATGCCTCAATCTATTTTTGGGTTCCTCACACCATTTTTCGTTCCCTCAATCCATTTTTGGTTCCCTCAGCCCATTTTTCAATTCCGCAATCCAGTTTTTGATCCCTCAGCCCATTTTTGGTTTCCTCAATCCTTTTTTGGGTCCCTCAAACCATTTTTCGGTTCCTCACACCATTTTTTTGTTCCCTCAATCCTTTTTTGGGTTCCTAAGCCCATTTTTTGGGTTTTTCAGTCAATTTTTGGGTCCCTCGGCCCATTTTTGGGTCCCTCAATCCATTTTTGGTTTCCTCACACCATTTTTCGTTCCCTCAATCCTTTTTTGGTTTTCTCACAGCATTTTTCGTTTCTGCAATCCTTTTTTAGGTTCCTCAAATCATTTTTGGGTCCCTCAATCCATTTTTGGGTTTCTCAACCCTATTTTGGGTTCCTCAATCCATTTTTGAGTTCCTCGGCCCATTTTTGGTTCCTCAGTTCATTTTTGGGTTCCTCAATCCATTTTTTGGCTTACTCAGACCATTTCTGGTTCATTCGGTGCATTTTTGGGTTCCTCAATCCATTCTTGGGTCTCTCAGCCAATTTTTGTGTCTCTCAATACATTTTTGGGTTCCTCAGACCATTTGAGGTTTCTTTAGACAATATTTGGGTTCCTTAGTCCATTTTTAGATCCCTCAGTTCATTTTTGGGTTCCTCGACGCATTTTTGGGTTCCTGAGCCCATATTTGGATGTCTCCATCCATTTTTGTGTTCCTCACACCATTTTTCATTCCCTCAATCCATTTCTGGTTCCCTCAGCCCATTTTTCAATTCCGTAATACATTTTTTGATCCCTCAGCCCATTTTTGGTTTCCTCAATCCTTTTTTGGGTTCCTCAAACCACTTTTGGGTTCCTCACACCATTTTTGGTTACCTCCATCCATTTTTGGGTTCCTCAGCCCATTTTTTGATCTTCTAATGTTTTTTTTTTACTTTCTCAGCATATTTTTGTTTCATTTGGCCCATTTTTTGTGTCCCTCAGTTCATTTTTAGGTCTCTCAATTCATTTTTGGGTCCCTCAGCCAATTTCTCATTTCCTCAGACCATTTGTGGTTTCTTTAGTCCATCTTTGTGTCCCTCGGCCCATTTTTAGAACACTCAGTTCATTCCTGGGTTCCTCAAAATATTTTTTGGGTCCCTCGGCCCATTTTTCGGTCCCTCGGTTCATTTTTGGGTTCTTCAATCCTTTTTTGGGTTCCTCAATCCATTTTTGGGTTCCTCAATCCATTTGTGGGTTCCTCACTGCATTTTTGGGTTCCTCAACCCAATTTTGCCTTCCTCAACCCAATTTTGCCTTCCTCAATCTATTTTAAGGTCCCTCAATCTATTTTTGTGTTCCTCAAACCATTTTTGGGTCCCTCGGCCCATTTTTCGGTGCCTCTGTTCATTTTTGGGGTCGTCAATCCATTTTTGGGTTCCTCACAGCATTTTTGGTTCCCTCAATACTTTTTTGGGTTCCTCACACCATTTTTCGTTCCCTCAATCCTCTTTTAGAATCCTCACACCATTTTGGGGTTACTCAATCTTTTTTTGGGTTCCTCACACCATTTTTCATTCCCTCAATCCATTTTTGTGTTCCTCAGCTCATTTTTTGGTTCCTCAATCCATTTTTGGGTTCCTTAGTCCATTTTTAGGTCCCTCAGTTCAATTCTGGGTTTCTCAACCCATTTTTGGGTCTCTGAGCCCATATTTGGTTGCCTCAATCAATTTTTTGGTTCCTCACACCATTTTTCGTTCCCTCAATCCATTTTTGGTTCCCTCAGCCCATTTTTCAATTCCGCAATCCATTTTTTGATCCCTCAGCCCATTTTTGGTTTCCTCAATCCTTTTTTGGGTCTCTCAAACCATTTTTCTGTTCCTCAAACCATTTTTGGGTCCCTCAGTTCATTTTTCGGTTCTTCAATCTATTTTTGGGTTCCTCAGCCCATTTTTGGATCCTCTAATCCATTTTTTGATTTCTCAGCCTATTTTTGGTTCATTTGGCCCATTTTTTGTGTCTCTCAGTTCATTTTTACGTCTCTCAATTCATTTTTGGGTCCCTCAGGCAATTTTTGTTTTCCTCAGACCAATTGTGGTTTCTTTAGTCCATTTCTGGTCCCTCAGTTCATTTTTGGGTTCTTCACACAATTTTTGGGTGCCTCTGTTCATTTTTGGGTCCATCAATCCATTTTTGGTTACTCAATCCTTTTTTGAGTTCCTCACACCAATTTTGGATTCCTCAACCCGATTTTGCCATCCTCAATCTATTTTTAGGCCCCTCAAACTAGTTTTGTGTTCCTCAATCCATTTTTGGGTTCCTCAGCCCATTTTTCGTTCCCTCAATCCATTTTTGGGATCCTCAGCTCAGTTTTCGTTTCCTCAATCCATTTTTGGATCCCTCGGCCCATTTTTGGGTCCCTCGGTTCATTTTGGGTTCCTCAACCCATTTTTGGGTTCCTGAGCCCATATTTGGATGCCTCAATCTATTTTTGGGTTCCTCACACCATTTTTCGTTCCCTCAATCCATTTTTGGTTCCCTCAGCCCATTTTTCAATTCCGCAATCCAGTTTTTGATCCCTCAGCCCATTTTTGGTTTCCTCAATCCTTTTTTGGGTCCCTCAAACCATTTTTCGGTTCCTCACACCATTTTTTGTTCCCTCAATCCTTTTCTGGTTTCCTAAGCCCATTTTTTGGGTTTTTCAGTCAATTTTTGGGTCCCTCGGCCCATTTTTGGGTCCCTCAATCCATTTTTGGTTTCCTCACACCATTTTTCGTTCCCTCAATCCTTTTTTGGTTTTCTCACAGCATTTTTCGTTTCTGCAATCCTTTTTTAGGTTCCTCAAATCATTTTTGGGTCCCTCAATCCATTTTTGGGTTTCTCAGCCCTATTTTGGGTTCCTCAATCCATTTTTGAGTTCCTCGGCCCATTTTTGGTTCCTCAGTTCATTTTTGGGTTCCTCAATCCATTTTTTGGCTTACTCAGACCATTTCTGGTTCATTCGGTGCATTTTTGGGTTCCTCAATCCATTCTTGGGTCTCTCAGCCAATTTTTGTGTCTCTCAATACATTTTTGGGTTCCTCAGACCATTTGAGGTTTCTTTAGACAATATTTGGGTTCCTTAGTCCATTTTTAGATCCCTCAGTTCATTTTTGGGTTCCTCGACGCATTTTTGGGTTCCTGAGCCCATATTTGGATGTCTCCATCCATTTTTGTGTTCCTCACACCATTTTTCATTCCCTCAATCCATTTCTGGTTCCCTCAGCCCATTTTTCAATTCCGTAATACATTTTTTGATCCCTCAGCCCATTTTTGGTTTCCTCAATCCTTTTTTGGGTCCCTCAAACCATTTTTCGGTTTCTCAATCCATTCTTGGTTCCCTCAATCCTTTTTTGGGTTCCTCAAACCACTTTTGGGTTCCTCACACCATTTTTGGTTACCTCCATCCATTTTTGGGTTCCTCAGCCCATTTTTTGATCTTCTAATGTTTTTTTTTTACTTTCTCAGCATATTTTTGTTTCATTTGGCCCATTTTTTGTGTCCCTCAGTTCATTTTTAGGTCTCTCAATTCATTTTTGGGTCCCTCAGCCAATTTCTCATTTCCTCAGACCATTTGTGGTTTCTTTAGTCCATCTTTGTGTCCCTCGGCCCATTTTTAGAACACTCAGTTCATTCCTGGCTTCCTCAAAATATTTTTTGTGTCCCTCGGCCCATTTTTCGGTCCCTCGGTTCATTTTTGGGTTCTTCAATCCTTTTTTGGGTTCCTCAATCCATTTTTGGGTTCCTCAATCCATTTGTGGGTTCCTCACTGCATTTTTGGGTTCCTCAACCCAATTTTGCCTTCCTCAACCCAATTTTGCCTTCCTCAATCTATTTTAAGGTCCCTCAATCTATTTTTGTGTTCCTCAAACCATTTTTGGGTCCCTCGGCCCATTTTTCGGTGCCTCTGTTCATTTTTGGGGTCGTCAATCCATTTTTGGGTTCCTCACAGCATTTTTGGTTCCCTCAATACTTTTTTGGGTTCCTCACACCATTTTTCGTTCCCTCAATCCTTTTTTAGAATCCTCACACCATTTTGGGGTTACTCAATCTTTTTTTGGGTTCCTCACACCATTTTTCATTCCCTCAATCCATTTTTGTGTTCCTCAGCTCATTTTTTGGTTCCTCAATCCATTTTTGGGTTCCTTAGTCCATTTTTAGGTCCCTCAGTTCAATTCTGGGTTTCTCAACCCATTTTTGGGTCTCTGAGCCCATATTTGGTTGCCTCAATCAATTTTTTGGTTCCTCACACCATTTTTCGTTCCCTCAATCCATTTTTGGTTCCCTCAGCCCATTTTTCAATTCCGCAATCCATTTTTTGATCCCTCAGCCCATTTTTGGTTTCCTCAATCCTTTTTTGGGTCTCTCAAACCATTTTTCTGTTCCTCAAACCATTTTTGTGTCCCTCAGTTCATTTTTCGGTTCTTCAATATATTTTTGGGTTCCTCAGCCCATTTTTGGATCCTCTAATCCATTTTTTGATTTCTCAGCCTATTTTTGGTTCATTTGGCCCATTTTTTGTGTCTCTCAGTTCATTTTTAGGTCTCTCAATTCATTTTTGGGTCCCTCAGCAATTTTTGTTTTCCTCAGACCAATTGTGGTTTCTTTAGTCCATTTCTGGTCCCTCAGTTCATTTTTGGGTTCTTCACACAATTTTTGGGTGCCTCTGTTCATTTTTGGGTCCATCAATCCATTTTTGGTTACTCAATCCTTTTTTGAGTTCCTCACACCAATTTTGGATTCCTCAACCCGATTTTGCCATCCTCAATCTATTTTTAGGCCCCTCAAACTAGTTTTGTGTTCCTCAATCCATTTTTGGGTTCCTCAGCCCATTTTTCGTTCCCTCAATCCATTTTTGGGTTCCTCAGCTCATTTTTCGTTTCCTCAATCCATTTTTGGATCCCTCGGCCCATTTTTGGGTCCCTCAGTTCATTTTGGGTTCCTCAACCCATTTTTGGGTTCCTGAGCCCATATTTGGATGCCTCAATCTATTTTTGGGTTCCTCACACCATTTTTCGTTCCCTCAATCCATTTTTGGTTCCCTCAGCCCATTTTTCAATTCCGCAATCCAGTTTTTGATCCCTCAGCCCATTTTTGGTTTCCTCAATCCTTTTTTGGGTCCCTCAAACCATTTTTCGGTTCCTCACACCATTTTTTGTTCCCTCAATCCTTTTTTGGGTTCCTAAGCCCATTTTTTGGGTTTTTCAGTCAATTTTTGGGTCCCTCGGCCCATTTTTGGGTCCCTCAATCCATTTTTGGTTTCCTCACACCATTTTTCGTTCCCTCAATCCTTTTTTGGTTTTCTCACAGCATTTTTCGTTTCTGCAATCCTTTTTTAGGTTCCTCAAATCATTTTTGGGTCCCTCAATCCATTTTTGGGTTTCTCAACCCTATTTTGGGTTCCTCAATCCATTTTTGAGTTCCTCGGCCCATTTTTGGTTCCTCAGTTCATTTTTGGGTTCCTCAATCCATTTTTTGGCTTACTCAGACTATTTCTGGTTCATTCGGTGCATTTTTGGGTTCCTCAATCCATTCTTGGGTCTCTCAGCCAATTTTTGTGTCTCTCAATACATTTTTGGGTTCCTCAGACCATTTGAGGTTTCTTTAGACAATATTTGGGTTCCTTAGTCCATTTTTAGATCCCTCAGTTCATTTTTGGGTTCCTCGACGCATTTTTGGGTTCCTGAGCCCATATTTGGATGTCTCCATCCATTTTTGTGTTCCTCACACCATTTTTCATTCCCTCAATCCATTTCTGGCTCCCTCAGCCCATTTTTCAATTCCGTAATACATTTTTTGATCCCTCAGCCCATTTTTGGTTTCCTCAATCCTTTTTTGGGTCCCTCAAACCATTTTTCGGTTTCTCAATCCATTCTTGGTTCCCTCAATCCTTTTTTGGGTTCCTCAAACCACTTTTGGGTTCCTCACACCATTTTTGGTTACCTCCATCCATTTTTGGGTTCCTCAGCCCATTTTTTGATCTTCTAATGTTTTTTTTTTACTTTCTCAGCATATTTTTGTTTCATTTGGCCCATTTTTTGTGTCCCTCAGTTCATTTTTAGGTCTCTCAATTCATTTTTGGGTCCCTCAGCCAATTTCTCATTTCCTCAGACCATTTGTGGTTTCTTTAGTCCATCTTTGTGTCCCTCGGCCCATTTTTAGAACACTCAGTTCATTCCTGGGTTCCTCAAAATATTTTTTGTGTCCCTCGGCCCATTTTTCGGTCCCTCGGTTCATTTTTGGGTTCTTCAATCCTTTTTTGGGTTCCTCAATCCATTTTTGGGTTCCTCAATCCATTTGTGGGTTCCTCACTGCATTTTTGGGTTCCTCAACCCAATTTTGCCTTCCTCAACCCAATTTTGCCTTCCTCAATCTATTTTAAGGTCCCTCAATCTATTTTTGTGTTCCTCAAACCATTTTTGGGTCCCTCGGCCCATTTTTCGGTGCCTCTGTTCATTTTTGGGGTCGTCAATCCATTTTTGGGTTCCTCACAGCATTTTTGGTTCCCTCAATACTTTTTTGGGTTCCTCACACCATTTTTCGTTCCCTCAATCCTCTTTTAGAATCCTCACACCATTTTGGGGTTACTCAATCTTTTTTTGGGTTCCTCACACCATTTTTCATTCCCTCAATCCATTTTTGTGTTCCTCAGCTCATTTTTTGGTTCCTCAATCCATTTTTGGGTTCCTTAGTCCATTTTTAGGTCCCTCAGTTCAATTCTGGGTTTCTCAACCCATTTTTGGGTCTCTGAGCCCATATTTGGTTGCCTCAATCAATTTTTTGGTTCCTCACACCATTTTTCGTTCCCTCAATCCATTTTTGGTTCCCTCAGCCCATTTTTCAATTCCGCAATCCATTTTTTGATCCCTCAGCCCATTTTTGGTTTCCTCAATCCTTTTTTGGGTCTCTCAAACCATTTTTCTGTTCCTCAAACCATTTTTGGGTCCCTCAGTTCATTTTTCGGTTCTTCAATCTATTTTTGGGTTCCTCAGCCCATTTTTGGATCCTCTAATCCATTTTTTGATTTCTCAGCCTATTTTTGGTTCATTTGGCCCATTTTTTGTGTCTCTCAGTTCATTTTTACGTCTCTCAATTCATTTTTGGGTCCCTCAGGCAATTTTTGTTTTCCTCAGACCAATTGTGGTTTCTTTAGTCCATTTCTGGTCCCTCAGTTCATTTTTGGGTTCTTCACACAATTTTTGGGTGCCTCTGTTCATTTTTGGGTCCATCAATCCATTTTTGGTTACTCAATCCTTTTTTGAGTTCCTCACACCAATTTTGGATTCCTCAACCCGATTTTGC